>MU277765.1:54663-88577 GCA_022385805.1 Pilatotrama ljubarskyi | reverse complement strand
ACACCATCCTCGCACCATCGTCTTACTCATCGTATGCTAGATCACATGCCCTCCTTTCTTCGCTTACTCATGCGTCCTCTGGACTTGTATATAAGGAGGACATTCTCTGCCCCTGCTCTTCAGTCTTTCGCTCACAGACTGAAGAGTAAGTACTACACATCTATGCCTACATATATGGTTTATTTACCAAGTACTTGTAGCTCTCTTTGTGCGGCTTACAGGTACTTGATCTATGCAATATAGTCTTTCGCTCACAGACTGAAGACTCTCTTTGTGCGGCTTACAGCTTACAGTCGTGCTCCTGCCTTCCAGGTTCAGAGTTCATCAAATCTCACACATGGCGCGGGCATCACGCTGTCCTCGGTAGCGGACGTGTGCGTGTGTGCGGTATTGTTGGTGAGGCACGTTCGTGTCTGACATGTGCTTCTGCAGATCGACGTTCCGCGGCTACAAACAGCCGTTTCCCATCGTCATCGCGGACTCTGTGACCGACCGGCCGAACGCTTCTCTTATCATCAACGAGACGGGCGTGGTCGTACCATTGGCCAATCCCATCTACGAATTCACTGTCTGTAAGTGAGAGGATCCCGGATGTAGCTAGCATCACTAGCCCGCGGCGCTCACGCTCACACGTTCCTCTAGATGAGACCGGCTCGTTCGATCCTGCATTGGGCGCTTTCACACCCACGAGGTTCCTTGGCTCGCCTAACAGCAGCGCCTGTGCGGTCGGGTTCGACCAGCTCTCGTTCGTTCAGGGCGTGTCTTCGACTCTGTTCAACACGTTCAATACCTCCGTACGCACGTTCGCTCGTACCGCGTCTCCTCGCTCCACTGTATCACTGATTGCGTCCTCCTGCCCTAGACGGCCGGGCTGCTGAACACGACCGTCGGACCCATCATCAGCCGTATCAACGACACGATGCCCCAGCCCGGTATCCGTCTCGATTCGGCACAGCTGCCGAACCCCTTCCGTGGAGTATCGCCGGATACGTTCGCAGACTCGAATAGCGCGATCCTTACGCTCGTAGATGGCGGGGAAGACGCGGAGACAACGCCTTTCCAGCCTCTCCTCGTCAAAGCCCGTGGGGTGGATACAATCATAGCTATTGATGCGGTATGTCGTCCGGTATCCCGAGACCATCCTCCCCTTACTAGTGCTCATGGCTGTCCTGGACAGCCCGCGGACACTGATGACGACTTTACCGACGGGAGTTCACTGATCGTGAGTCGCAGCCACTCTCCTATGCATGCCCCCTGCTGAACCTTCCTCCAGGCGACGCAAGAGCGAGTGAAGGTGCTCAGCGCGGCGTACAGCTTCCCGCCGGTACCCACCACGCAGGCCGAGTTCCTCGCTCACAACCTCACGAAGCGACCGACATTCTTCGGCTGCCATAGCCCGTCGTCGACTGGCGAGCCGCTCGTCATCTACATCGCGAACGGCGGGCCACCCCTGGATCAGGCACCCGTCACCAACATGCCGACCGCGAAGCTCTCGTATACGCCCGAGGAGGCTCAGGCGCTGCTCAACCAGGTGCACGATATTGCGACGCAGGGAATTCCGCGACGGACGGGGAAGGATGGGGCGCTTGAGAAGGACCCGGAGTGGCCGGCGTGCTTGGCTTGTGCCGTGGTGGACCGCGCGCGGAGGCGGTTGGGGTTTGAGAGGGCAGGTGTGTGCGTAGGTTGCTTTGAACGGTATTGCTGGAGCTAGTTGGGTGTTCGGCTCTCGTATGGGTCGTTGCGTGTATAATGCACGCGGAATGTGGCATAACGTCGCATCAGGAAAGGGTATTCACATTTCGCACTGTGTGGCGTGTTCATCACTGATGCGTCTATCTCCCAGAGCAGATAACAGCATGGTAGTCAGTGACTGCCTGTTTGCACAAATTGCAGGCGGATACCGTACCCAGATCATCCAGCAATGACTTCGTTCTGGACACGTAACACTCAAGACTCTTATAGCCTCAACCGAAGTTCGACGATTCTACCCTCGCCGTCCTTGCGACCCTCGACCTCGTAGCCGCCATCGTTTCCGGTGACTGGATGTGCAATCAGGTACGACGACAGTAGAATTCGACACTGTAGTACTTACTAACTACACCGCCAGGCACGAATATCTTGGTGCCCTCGTCGTCGTCGATGAGCGTCTCGAGCATCGCTTCGCGATCGGTCCCAGTGGCCAAGAGCGCATCTAAGGCGTGCTTCGAGAACAGGCATATGGTGCCAGAATCGACGCTGAATGACCCTACGACTTCCCAATTCGCGTCGGGCCCGGCGGCCTCCGCGCTGATACTGTTCCGGGAAGGCAGAGAGTCGTAGTTGACCGCGCCGTCGCTCACCCAGGTGAAGCGAATGAGCTTGGCGTCGTCGCCCATGGTGTCGTCCTCGCCTCCATCGTCTCCCTGCTCGACGGACTCGACGGACATGAGCCAGACCCCGCGCTTTGCACCTGTGATCTTGGCCTCGAACTCGTCGTCTTCGCCCTTGGCCATGCCCAAGTCCCCGCCGACGAAGGTGCCGTCCGGGCCAACCTGTGAACATGAGTTTGGCCTACTCCTAATGGCGATGAAGAGGTAAATCACCTCGACTACTGGCGCTTTTCGCTTCTGGTTTAGTGCGCGGATCCAATTCTTCGTCTTCTTGGACCACTGCTTGAATGTTAGACCCCGATGTCCAGTCCCCACGCTGCTTGTCGAACCGGCAGGTGGGCCACTGGTCGTCGTGGACCCGGATTCCGCGCCACCTCCCATTACCTTCACGTCCGCTGGTAATACTGCGGTACCGACCCATGCGCATCTGATGGTCCTCAGAGCAATCGGCGAACGCCAGTCATCATAATCACGGCCCTGCCCTGTCAAGTCGAGGACGTACTCTCCTGACGGGTTCAAGCTGTATGAGATGCAATGCAACCACGACGGCTCGCCCTCCGGAGTGGTCTCCAGGCCCCACGCGAAGCCCAAGCTCTGCGCGGCGAACTTGTTCACCTTGCGACGCTTTCCTGCGGGGGGTGCGTCGGAATCGGGGCGCGGCTCCGTGGACGACTGGACGACGCGGCCGAGGAGCGCGCGGGCTGCGTCGAGGGTGATCTTCCCAGGAACGAGGTGCTCGCCCCGCGGGACGAGGTCGGCTTCGTGGTCTAGCGCGACAATGCTCGTCGTATTAGGGCCGTAGTCCTGCACCGGGACGAAGAGCGCGCGCGAAATGATGTCCGGCTTCTTGGCTGACGGGACAATATAGCGTCCGGAACCGTATACGTTCAGGGTAGGAACCTTCTTGTAGTACTGCTCCTTGAGCGTGGGAGGAGCCTCGGGGTGTTCGACAAACCCAGGAGGTGGGATAGGCTCGATCCAGTGGTCCGGCGTCACGCACCACGGAGGCAATGTACGCTCCCAGAGCGAGAAGTGTCGCGCGGGGGAGATGAGGTACTCGGAGTTGTTGTCCTCGTCGTTGCGCACGTAGGGAACGATGTTCTCTTCCGCGAGGTCGTCCAGAACCTGAGCAAGCTCGCGTCCGTCGAGAGACTCGAAGGCCGTCGACCCGGTCTTCAGAACGGCGTCGAAGTGCATACAGGGCAGAAACGGATGGCGGTGTTTCTTGTTCGCCTGGACGCGGAAGCGCTGAGCCACTCGCTCGAACGTTTCTGAGGGTGCGGCTTCGACCGTCTCGGGCGGCCAGAGCTCCTTTACAGACCACGTCTTGTGGTCCGCGGTGACATCGCGGAACTCGAGCATGATGCGCCCCGCGCCCTCAGGCACAGGTTCGGTATGCCACCAGCGGGTCTCTGCCGCCCGTATGTCGTCCTCACGGACTTGAGCGTACAGAGTCTGTAGCGTGGCCTGCACGAGAGCTGTGAGCTCCTCATCGCCACTACGCTCTGGCGCAGACGTGCAGGTGCGTATTGCATACTCCAACATGCCTCCACTCTGCGCCGTCGGACGACGTTAGCGGTGCGTCTGTGACGTGTAGACGACGAGCTTTACCTCGCTTTCGTGTAATTGTTTCGTCCATACTAGCTCGTTCTTGATGCGCTGCAATACCTGTGCGATTCCCTGCCGAGAAAAGTCATGCTGTGGAGAACACTTGGCAAGCTGGGCTCAACCGCACCTTCTTTGGTTTGCCTTCTGCGGCAGCCTCGTTAAGCTGCGTCGCTAGCTGCTTTGCAGTTGCCTCGGTGTCCTTGTTGCTGGACATGCTGTACGGACTGGCACGGAATTGCAGAGAGCGATGGGGAATGAGGCAGGACTCGAATATGGGATGTCAATCGTACACACGCAGGCAATGCGGAAGCCCGTGGAGTACTCAGCGGCCTGATACTGGCAGACGAAGATGGGGGTTTCTTCTGAAGAGCATCCCGGATCACGCTGAAGGGTCTAGCTCTTATAATTGCTTACATAACTCGCGCTGAGTGGCCATGATGCGCCCAGATCGTAGAAGGCCTTGAGTGAAGGAGTCGCACCCCTTCGAATGCAAATTCGAGAGTCGTGGGCTTAACGTTGAACCCGCAGGTAGCGAGTCTCACCTTGTCCGCTCAGCGAATCTTCACGTCTCACAAAGATTCTTCCCGCACCGCCGAAGCATCTATATCGAATTATTGCATGTCGCTCAATGAGAACACGGTCTATGAAAACGTTCCCGTCCTATGAAGCAGCGGCTACATTGAGCATACTAAATATACGTATGAAAAGTCATATTCCCGGACTCGACGACACCACGGTGTCTATCTCCAGCTCGCGAGTCGCAATGCAGGCTCCAATGACGAGCACGTAGACCTAGGGGTAGCTCCAAGAGATACCGCCAGTAGGTAGGGAGTTCGCCAGATTGTTCAGGTCGGTAAGGCTAAAATCGACCTTAGGCCGATTGCACTGCGGAGCAACGCAGTGCTCAGTGCGTGTGCGGGGTTGGATATTCGTTCACTCACATTCTTCGGCACACCGACCTTGATGGAATTCCCTGGAGCGGAGGAGAGCTCGTCCCTCAACACCTGGACGGCGACTTTGAAGAAGGCATTCGCATTGACACCGTAACCCACTGGAGTGCGTTTTGTCATGATCTCGAATATTCCCAGGAAAATGCAGGAGGTACGTACTCAGAATCCCCTATGGGATGAGGAAACGTATACCACGCGATTAGTAGCACATCATACTGAAATAGCTGTTACATACCCGTAACCAGGTCCTGACCGTGATGTCAGTACGACTATACGCCAACAGGAGTTGGGCCACCTACCGATATGCGCTCCGCACGTCGTACTGGGTCCCTGCGGCAGCATTGTACAAAGCAAAATAGTCCACCCATTCATTCTCGACCTGATATGTGGATGAGATCAGTGAGGACTGAGCGACAGGTATAGAGGTAAGCGAGACTCACCAGGCGAGCAATACGCAAGAATTCAGTTCTAATCGCTTGAACGTTCATGTAGCTAACTGAATGTGCAGCAGAGCGGAGGAGATAGAGCACGTTTCCTGGGTCGGCGTCCTGCAACGTTTCCGGCTTCCTGAACCTCCTCTGTCCGGAAATGAACTGATAGACGAGGTATGTGCATGCAAATTGGTGAGACAAACATGCGGAATAAACGCACGGCTTGTCTTGAAGAAGGTCAGCGGGGTATCGATGGTCAAGATAGGGTCAGACTCACTTAGCAGAGTTAGAATCCGCAAACAGCTCTACGAACCGCCTTGGTGAGTCGCTGTCTCGCACAAATGCTCTCTGAAAGATTGTCACGTACCTGGCATATCGGCGGTGCCGCGAGGCTCTGTGAGAGCGAGTCTGGCAGCAAGATTATATCTCGGGTTGGCGGGACCGAAATTAACGTCGCCGAAGACAAATCTCTTCGTCCATGAGCAAAAGTTATCGTTGGTAACCAGAAATTGGGAAAGGTCCCTGTTGAGGACATCCTGCGGTCTGATGGTGAGGACAAACACAGAAAGCCTCGATCTAGCCACTCACGCTCATGAACTGGGTGAGGAGCTTTGAACAAGTTGTCAATAGTGTTTCATTAGGTGGCCTTGTTTTGTAGCAAGACCAGTTACCTGAACCTGAGGGGGTTGCCGTGAGTGGATGTGAGCTGCCGATCAGCATAGGACAACCAACATACCTCATAGACATGCTCTCTGGCCCATTTCGTGCCCTATAATTGAACAAGGTTGGTACCCAACAACGAACTCTACCTGATCTCTGAAAGATGAGTTTTGCAACATACCGGAACATTCCGGCCATTGTCTGCGAGGATAAATATTTAGTGCGGAACTAGACAAGCTGATTGTGTCGGCCTAGACGTACTGGTAACAGCGTAGGACGTAGGGCTGGTAGCAAAGACGAAAAGACCATGAGAATCTGGACGCATGGATGCATCGCAAACGTACGCACGTGTTTGGCTGAAGGAAATGATAGGAACCACGGATGGTGGTTCGTCTGTAGTCTGATTCGCGCGACATCAGAAGCGTGAGCTCTGCGAGTGTAATGTGACACTGATAAACTCACCCGGTGGTTTCAATTCCATCCTACGAGGATAATGAGTACTTCTACCAACAAGGCACACCGAACTGAAATAGCTCTCACCCTGTGCACCCAATGACTTTGACACGCCTCTCCACTGGAGCGGGTTGACGTGAGGTTAGCAGAGAACGAATGGGGTGATGTTCGGGAATCCGCACAATGATGTGAGGCGTTGAAGCCATGGGAGTCGTCTGACCGCCTGAAAAGCTCATCGGTGGTATCGTCGGGGTCGGCATCAGCGGGGTCATCGTCGGCGAGCTGCTTATCACACGCCGCTGTTCCCTCATCGACTGTCTTCGGACATGTCAGAGTCCCGCTGATAAGACTGCGCTTGTCGAGAGTGTGGTCAAATGCGGAGTAGGAAAGCGCGGACAAGTTTGCGTTGTTGCCACGGTGCGGATCGTCAGCGAAGACTCCACTCTCAACAAAATCGGCGTAGTATGGAATGCTACGGCGCTGCTCGCCACCCCCGAAGGTCAGGGTTTGCCTATGGCATCATGAGACATGTCAGACCAGTAGCAGACGCAGGGCCGGACTCACTGATAGAGGTTGAAATTGTTATGATAGATTGACCAGGGCCCTAGAGTGTACTGGGACCCGGCGGTTGCCTCAATGCCCTGCAAGGTGTTCAGACGCGACTCTAGAAGGCCCAAATTGACTACGATCGAAGACCCACCGCTGTAGCGTCTATGGCAGCGTCCACGCGCGCCTGGACACTAGAGAGGTCTGCATCGAATGAAACAGTAACAGATCCGTCCAATGCAATATAAGCTGGAAGCCGAAGTCAATAATAAGTTGAGTAGGGGATGGTGCATGGCTCCTACCACGCGCATTCACGTGAACTATCGTGTTCGGCAAAAGGTCGAAAACAAGGGAGGCTTCAGGAATCGCATGTACGCTGGGGATTTTGAGGTAAGTATTGATCCAGTTCAGCACCCCGCCAGTCAACAATGATCTCTTGCATACCTGAGAGAGCCCGAAAGTGACACGTCGAAGGTCGGAGCCACGGTGAAAGCTGTGTAACTCGTGAATTTTGATCACGAGGAAGTATCCTGAAAGCATGCACGAACCTCCAGGAACGAGGCTCATTCCCCCTGCTGATTCCTCCTCAGACTGGTTGCCGTCATTTCCGGTGATCCCAAGAGAAATGTGTCTGCGCTGCCAGCTGAGAAATTAAATTGGAACAGATTAGGAGAAAACGCACGATTCGGGAAGAGGATATGTCAATGTGGCGCCAACCGTGCCAGAGAGGGTCAGAGAGCCTTGCAATTGGCCATCTGGGAGAAATCAGTACAACGAGGACGCCAATGCTGAGCGAATACACAGCATCTCGGCAGACGTACATATGTTGAGCGATGGCCCAATGGAAACTGGCAACAGAAGTCATCAACTCAAGGAGTGGCCGACGATATAAGTCAGAACAATGCTCACCGATCCCGGGGTATGAGAGCTTTTAGACGTAATCAGCATGTGACTAAATGCTGACGAAACCCAACGTACCCCAGGCCAATACACAGGCGGAATGAGAGCAACTTTGCCACTGTCGTAGCTTGCTGAAGCTCTTCCTGCTAACGTCAAGCCGATTGTAGCTTGTCCGTGGGAAGAAACGTAGACGTAGGCTTGATCTATACCCGGAGGGAAGATGGTGCCTTCAAGATAGAAGCCTAAAATGGTGGTGCTCGCATGAGCCAGTGTTCGTGTATAACCTGGATCTGGCGCAGATGACATACCGTACTCGACGTTGTACCCAGCGCTGCCTTGAGCGGTCAATGAGATCGACGAAGCAAATGCCGCTGTGCCGTCGTCGCTTGCACACGTCTGGCTGGCGGAGTACAGCGTGCTCTGGAAGGACTTCGACATGCCGAGGTCGGCCTTGGTGTTCGACTTCACCTTGTTCAGACGGGAGAGCCAGTCCTTGAATGCTCCGAACCAACGCTCCTCAAGGTCACGACGTTCCGGAGAGTTGGGGTCTGTGAGCGACGTTCACCCTATCAGTGTGCTGGCTAGCAGCAGCAGAAAGGTTACTACAAACCTGCTCTGTCGATCTCCTCCCAATATCCGGGCAGAGTAGTGGCATCCACGCGAAGAAGGACCTCTCCGTCTGATGCGGCGCGAGTCTCGGACCTGGTTAGACCGTCAGGACGCAGTAACACTACAAGAGCCCCGAAGCTATGCTTACAAGCGGCCGAATTCGAAATCAAAGTGTAGAGTGTATACAGGATTGGAGGACGGCTTCATCGCAGCGTGCGACTCCGGGAGAGCGAGGGAGTCGTTGACGTCCAGACTGTGAAGCCGCGCGTACGGCCCTCCGCAGCCTGAAGGGAGCTTGACGATCCTGCGAGTCAAAGAGAGTGAGCCCAGGACCTCGGTCATAGTCACGAGCGGTGCTACTGACGTATTCTGCGCGCCGCTCTCAAACACTGCGGAACAGCCAGAGGACGGGTCGTCTTCTCCCTTTTTGCAGAATGCCGTGACGCGCTGGATACCAGTGGTCTCGCCGGTGCATCCGACCACCACCCAGTCGCTCTCAGGGGCTATCGACGACAAGAGGTTGGAAGGACCCTGATTGAAACGGTAAGCATCCCGTAGACCCCGCATGCAGAGTTGCCGGGCACTTACGTCCATCACGATCAGGCCGAAGGAGTTATCGTTGGCGTCAGCACCGCCGTTCGGTGCGTTCTCGTCGATAGGATCGTCTTGGAGATCCCAGGACAGATCGCCGTTCTGCGGTGGACTCGGGAAGAGATCATCCTAGACAAAGGTCAATAGAGCAGTACGCCGAGTGATCGCTAAGGTGGTGAGTACGTACCACGTCGAAGGGAGATGTTGTCGTCGCTCCGTCCGGAGGCTCACTGAACGATAAGGACATGTTAGCAAGATGGCAGTCTCAGATGCGCGTTCGTACGCATACCAACAAAGGCTCTTCTCTTGCATCATGCATGCGTGGAATATATTGGTGTCGCCATAGTCTATAAAGGCCCAGCTCTGAACATCGGAAAGGTCAGAGTCACAGGCGATACGCACAATCCGTTGCTTTCGTGAATGTTCCAGGAGGACATATCTGTCTCTCTCATTAGTGCTGACCCGAGCTACGTAGATGATCGCGCACATTGTCGTTGCAGCTGGAACAACAACATTCATAAGCAACTACGGTCTGATTGTCTAGTGGGTACTTACTTGTGAGATTGTTTGCCATCTTAGGGAAACAGTTCTGTAAGCTGCGAATGCACTAAAGAGCAACTGTGCGATACATACACCTGTGAAGAGCGTCAATGACATACATTCTCTGAGTTGCAAAGTGGCTTACCATTGACAGTTCGTGGCGCGAGCGATCTGGTCAGCAGTCAAGCCAGACTGACAACAGAACGCCTTGTGACCGGAGGAACACTTCGCTCCGGTACCCCCTGCAGTTTGGTCAATCTAATGAGGACCTATGCGCAGATCGCAGAGATAAGTTCAGCCTTACACGAATCCACCGCGAGTGTGATTTCTCCAGCTGTCGTCGAGGGCGTATGAGACACACGGCAGCATGAGATATAAGCGAAAACTTACGGAGACAGACACCATCGCAGGTACCCGCTATATAGGGCCAATGAGATCAGTACCGATGCGACCCCCCAGCAGAGATCCTCGCACCTGTTCCTCGCCACTGACACCCCTGTGGAACTTGACTGTGGGGACGTAAGAAGGGCGTCGAAATATCCATGCGAGCTTAGAACTCACTCGACAGGACAGCAGACAGGATTCCCAGCGCCGTTCGAGCAGTCCGACTTCGGATTCGCTGAAATGCGATACATGGGACTGCTTAGTACAGTGCTCATCCGTGCGGTACAGGCAGGCTAGGATCAGGAAGCTCACCGAGTTGGCCGTCCGTGACGTCTTTGATGCGCACAATCAGTCTCGCGCCGAGATCTAAGACAGAAATTGGCACTCACCGGTCATCTGCACATAGCCCGACGGGCACGTTTGGCCGCATCCGGGCTGGACACATTGTTTGCCATCCTTGGAGTTCTGGTCTCGCGACTTAGGGATGATTTCTGAACAATCCGACATGATCAGCAGTGTGTCGAGCAACGGAAACACCATACATACGCGTGGCATTCTGTCCTATCACAGCAGAAAGAGCCTGTCTCGAAGCTGATCAGATCGTGACCAGAGCTGAAGAAACCTTGGATACGAACTGTCGCGCTAGAGGAGAAGTTAGTGGAGTGAAGAGAGGAAACACGACATGAACTTACCTGAAGTCATCTTGATCGGCCGACCAGATCATCAGCCCTCCTAGATATCTAGTGAGGACCATGATGGGCTACCGGGAGCATCAAAGACACGCACCGAAGCCAGCGCCCTTAGCCCAGTTGATCTTCGCGTTGAACGTGTCCTTGTCGTCATAGCTGACCCAGTTGTTCTGAAGGAGATACAGAGCTCGATGGAATTCACGACAAGTGGTCAGAGAGGGCGTACCGTGTCGTAGACGAGGTACTTGACCTGCGCAGTCGTGTCATAGACTGGGGTCGCGCCGCTCCTTGCCAGGATGTCCTGTATTTCTGCATAGCTGAGCGTTCCGTCCCCGGCGGTGCACGCTGGAGAAACATCTGAGCGATGAAAGGTATCGGAAGGGAATAGAAGGCACGCCACCCCCTCCCGGTGCCGGCCCACTGAAGAGACATCCGGGCGTAGTACAAGACGGGTCAGCGAGTTGGAACGAGCGTCCGTAGAAGCCGAGCCCGAGGACGATACGGTCGAGAGGAACACCGACGCGCTGGAAGAGCTGCACGCTCTGCTCGATCTCGGTCAGGTTCGTGTGCGCTTGGACGATGTTGCCGATGAAGACGTCCTTGGCGTCCCAGACGCCGTGCAGGTCGTAGGACATCAGGTTGACCCAGTCGGCGTAGGTCAGTAGGCCGAGAAGATCGAAGTGCTGAAGGTACCAATACGACGAAGGCGCCGTGAATGTGAGGCCGAAGGTGTGGCCCGACGCGGAGAACTGAGGAATGCTGGTGTCAGCGTGGCACGTCAGATACGGATTTAGAAAGCGAGACTTACGGTATCTCGCAGGGTCTTGAACATGGCGACCATGTTGGCTCTATCTTCTGGTACGCCACCGCGTTCGCATGCGACTGATAAATCAGATCGTCAGCCATCGCTTGCATCCGCTAGGCAAGATCTCGTCACTTACCGGGATACTCCCAGTCACTAGTGTGGATCGTTTAGCAAGAACCGGCGTAAGGAGAGCTTGCCCACGTACATGTCTACACCATCGAAGCCAAAGAAGACCATGAAACTGAATACCAGGTCAGCGGCGATGGTCAATCTACGCAGAGGGTGTGGTGCTCACTTGACCAGCGAGTTTGCGAACGCCTGGCGGTTCGCCTCGGTCGACGACATTTCGCTGAACACATGCTGCGTCGGAGGATCGTTGAACGACCAGCCTCCTACTGATATATACGTCTTGAGAGTCGGGTTCGACTGCTTGAGATTCGTGAAGGCCGTGTATTGAGGCACGTCTGAGTCGGAGGCGGGCACGATCTCGAACGTGACCTGGATAGATCATCCCTTCAGAGCGTGTTCACATGATTCCCGAGCAGATCGACGGTACGCACAGGATCTATGGACGCGAATGCATAGTTCAAATGGGTATATCCGGAGGCCGGGATGTTGTCAGGATACCATTGATCGCACGGTCTGGTCGATGCCCTGCAAATCCTCAGTCAATCCACGGCCGTGAAGCGTTCCAGGATCAGGGAAACTCACCATCCCTGTGCAAAATAGTCAGCCGCTGCGCGCACGAGATCGTGCAAACACATACCTCGTAGTATCCGACTAATCGGGACGTGACAGCGGAGTTCACCCCGGTCGGGATCGATGGGGAGCCGCAATGATCTCCCACGCAGTTTGAACCACAAAACTCGTCTGTGGACCCGCACTGACGAATGAAAGTAAGTTATGGATGCTCGGGCGGCTACACAGGAACCTGGATGTGACGTACAAAGCCGAACTTGCTACAACAGACATTGAGAGGGCATTCTTCGTGGCCGGGTGCTGCGTTGGGCCCGCATTCTGCGACGGCATCGCAGTTGCTTGTGCAGCCATCCCCGCAGAAGTCACTGCCTAGGAGGGTGTCAGCTCCGTGGCACTCATGGCATGAGGTAGACACGGACCGTAGCCGCAGAAACCGGATTTGCCGCTGTGGAGTACGTCAGACAGTGGTGCAATAAGAGCAGGAAGCGCAACACTCACCAGCAGGCGCCATTTGGACACGGTTGGTCGATGGAGCAGCTACCGTCGAATCCAGGAGGGGTGATAGTGATGTTGTTACAGGACTCGTTGTCGATTTGGCGCTGCTGGAACTTGCGAGCTCGTTTGTGATGCCCGAAGGAGCTCTTCACCTCGTGCAGGGACGCAAAAGATGCAGGAGCGGGCGAGGACGGGACAGAGCTCGGTCTCGGCGCCGCGGCGCGGGGAGTTCGGGAGGCGAGATCCTTGCGTTTGGATAGCTCGAGGCGGCGGCGGAAGCGACGGGCAGCGGGACTGAGGTATTCGGATTTGATCGCCTCGACCGATTGAGCAAGCTGAGCGATGAGAAGAAGAGCAGCTATTATGAAGAGAAGGGTTCTTGGAGCCCCGGAGTCGGGCTGCCTTCTTGCCATGGTGAATCGGCGGCTGCTGGTTCCGCGATTCCGAAGGCTCGAAGTGCACGAGCGCATGCATTATGGCTCGACGCCTTTTATCGTGCATGTACCATCATGAGCGCTGCAAGGGGACTTGATGGAAGAGAGCCCTGCCCAAAGATGACTGAGTCAGTCTGCCCCTTGTGCTCCGCCAAAACTTGTCCGACGCCGCCCGTGTGCTTTGCGCACATGGGATATCTCCGGGTTCGACGAGCGGTCATCTCGAGGGCCATCGTTTTCCAGGAGTGAGCACACGCTTCCAGGGGTAGTCTGAGACATCACTCAGGCCAACCACAGGTCGAAAAGTCGGAGAATCCGATGGAGGTCTCAGAAAGGCGGCCGCTGCGAGCGTCGTGGTGGGCGCTTGTGGGCGCATAGGCAAATGCCATTCGGATTGACGGGCGTCAAACTTTCAAGATCGACCGTGACCTTCAAATATCCGCCAGCGCGCGCGCTCGGGCAGTGTGCTCTGATGCTCCGGCCAGCGACTCGTCCTTCTCGGGCGGCGTGCAGGTGTCTTGTGCTGTCCGAGCAGCGCATCGCAATGCATGTCAGCAGATGTTCAGGAACACGAACGCACCGCTCGAGCGTTCGACTTTTCTCCTGCAACAAAGCCATGCACGTCTCATAAGAACTTGCGAGCCTTCGACCAAAGACTCATCTCTCCCGGTCCGAGGCATCATCTCAAGGCTGCTCATGGGTTTCTTCATTACCCTCGTCCGCAAACCCTGCCTGCCTGTGGTGGCTCTGGCGGTCTACGCTGCTCTCTTGCAGTCCGTGACCGCTCAAGACCAGGCTACGTTCTCTGTATATTCAGATTCCACCGACATCTACCCGCTACCGAGCTCGCCTGTCTGTGCAGAGGCCCTCGCATCAGCGGTACAATGCCCGCCTACGATCTTCTTCGCTATCCCCAGCTCCTCTATGCCCATCTCCAACCTCACTGCATCCGAATTGGATGACTTATGCTCCACATCGTGCTACAACTCGCTTATCTCGACCGCCACCCAGGTCGACGCAGCCTGCTCTGGCTGGCCATATATACTGGGCGACACGAGCTACGTCGCTTCCTTTCCGTGAGTGCCGTGTGAGGTGCTCACTCATCGATACTCAACTCATCATGACAACGATCACAGATTCCGCTATCTAGCTTACATCTGGCAGCTCGTAAGTTCGCCTTGAGAGATTCATGTGTCACGCCTTGATTGTCAAACTTCAGTCCTGTGTTATCCAAGGCTCGGAGTATTGCGTGAATGTAGCTCAGGTACGCCGCTCCTCGAGAGCCGCTTCGTGGAGCATGACAAAATTTGCCTGCTAGAGTAATCCCTCTACCTCTGAAACGCCAATCACGGAGGAACCTACCTCGCTCCTCTGTCAGAACTGCACACTCCAGACGTTGAACATCGAAATGTCGAGCCCTTTCGGATGGGACGCCAGTTTGTACGTGTCTCAGAGTTCGCGCTTACACTTGCCTCGCTGACGCTCATCCGCAGCGTATCAGATTGGATGAGCGTCCAGTCAAAGTGTGGCGTGTCGTTCAACAATACCGTACCCGCCGGACTTCTTTTCGACACCACCGGCCCAACGGCGACGAACGGTACATCGTACAACGTTACCGCGTAGGCTGCCTCCCCCGCCATCATGCTCCTGTGCTGATTCGAGTGCCAGCTCCCCGACGTTGACTCCTGCGTCCGCGGACAAATGCGTCTTTGGCACGTACACCATCAAGGTATGCCTCTCGACTACATGACCTGCGATCTCGCCTGACGTAGACCTGCCTACAGAGTGGCGACACTTGCCAGTCGATCGCGTCCGCGAACAGCTTGTCCTACGACCAGCTGATCGCGATCAACGGCCTCGACATGTCCTGTACGAAGCTACCAGCCCCAAGTGGCAAGATCTGCCTGTCCGGCTCGTGCCCGCTGTATACCGTCAAGGCCAACGATACCTGCGTCGGGATTTATCAAGCAAATACCATCTCGTGGAGCCAGCTTCTCGCGTGGAACCCGTATGTAGCTGGGCGGCACTGAGTCTGAACGATCTCATATCGACCCCCGTCCAGGCAGATCAACAGTTATTGCACGAACATCGATACCCAAGTCGGCAAAGGAATCTGTGTTGGTCCTCCCGGGGGAGGGTACCAAGCTTCTACCGCGGTTTCGCCTGTCTCAGGTACGCCTTTCACGCGTCTCTGGGAGCACTGTAGATGTTGACCGCACTGCTTTACAGGCACTCCCACGGCGCTCGCGTGAGTATCGCTCGCGTGTTGTTGTGGATGACGTGGTCGACTCACTACTGATAGCATTCCAACTGGTCCAATCGCCCCCGGGTCTGATCGCACTCTCTGTGGAATGTGGTACGAGGCCGTGCCCGGAGGTGAGAACTACCATGTCAGCGGCCGAGTTACGTGGGGTTTGACTAATTACGGTATATAAGATACTTGTCCTCAGGTGAGGAAGCTCGCGTAGCGGTCGTTTGAATCGCTCTCACTCGTTTAATGTCAAGATCTTGCAAATCTTCAAGATTACGAACGACACCTTCTACGCTGTACGTCTACTATTCTGTTTCCAGCCGGTCTACATATGCTCACCATCTCGCAGCTTAACCCGAGTGTGAACTCAGACGTGAAACACTCTGCTCATCCCATGGATAGCTGATCTAACGCCGAACACTACTACGACAGTGCAGCAACCTCCTCGCCGGCTTCGAATACTGCGTCGCGGTGTTCGGCAGTACGTCGCTTAGATCTGGCTAGCCTCCAGCCACGTTCTGACTACGCCGCATAGACGCGACATCAACCTCGGCCTTCACAGTCACCACGAGTGGCGCGAGCCTTCTCTCCGTCATCGGTCCGTACCGGGAACTCTGAGCCTTAGTGCACAAGGGCTGACCCATCAGCGCAGACGGTGATTTTCCTGTAGTTACAGGCGCCATCATGGCCACCGGGAACACCACGGTGACACCGGTCACTGCGACTCCGCAGCAGTCGTACCCTTCGACGGCGCCGCCCGCACCGACGGTTGCTCCTGGGACAATAGGAGAGGACTCATGCTTGCAGTGTGAGTGTTCCGCTGTCGCTCTGTGCATTGATCGATGGCTCCTGACTATCTCCGCAGACTACACAGTACAGCCTGGTGAGTCTTCCACGCCTGTCCTTGCCATGGAGCGGCAGATGGAGTTAACTTGTGGGCAGGTGACACTTGCCTCGGCATCGAAACGGTGTATTCACTGCGCGACGAGGAGTTCCGGACATGGAACCCCGAGGTACGGCTCGCACTTCTGAACAAGGCTCGATGCTCAACCTGATCGCAGATCGACGAGAACTGTACGAACATCCAAGTGAGTGCACGCGCCTCTGTTTAACTTCTATTCTGGACGATTGACTGCTACTCGGGCAGGTCGGATTATCGTATTGCATCTTCGGGCCTTATGTGCCTTACACACCGACGGTCACGGTCCCTCCCTCCATCACCATAGGACCCTCCTCTACGAGCACGACCACGACGACCTCCGCAAGTCCCCTCCCTACCAATATCGCGAACGGAACGATCACGGACGGCTGTACAGGTAAGTACTCCCATGAATTGCAATAGAAGCGGGGAGCTCAACACACCGCATACGCTACGTGAAGAGTACTACACGATTCAGTCAGTACAACCTTCCTTTAGCCGGCGGCGGGAGAGCTCTGACAACGTTCGGTTAGGTCTGGCGACTCGTGCAGTGTGATAGAGACGACGTTCTCGATCTCTCTCTCCGACTTCCGCACATGGAATCCCGAGGTGTAAGTACGGACATTTGACATCAATCTATGGGTACTGACTGGACGCTGCCGGTGCTAGCAATGCGCAATGTGAGCGACCGCAATCATTCTCCTGCTATCGCTAACTGCTGATCTCTTCGTAGGCACAAACATCATCCTGGGCCTTGCTTACTGCGTCCACGGACCCCCGGCCACAAGTTCTCCCATCGCTCCGGGCACTATGTGAGCTCGTCTCTCTAATGATAAGCTCCAGCAGCAAGGCGCTCACCCGTCACCATCCCTGCAGAACGACAGGCTGCGACACCTATTACACCGTTCAGTGAGTTGCTGGCGATATGTACCAAGTGATGGGCCCACGGGCTGATCATGGCTTCTCCAGATCCGGAGATACATGCGCGGTCATGGAAGACCAATATGGCATTACCTTCGACCAAATACGACAATGGAACCCAGAGATCGACTCGAATTGTGAGCTGAGCCCACCTGCCTCGCACTCCATGATGTCGTTGACCGAAGAGTAGGCGCGAACATCCAGCCCGCCCTCGGGTACTGTGTCGCTGGGCGTGAGTGCTTTCTGGCTCAAGGTCCCGCCGACCCGCTGATACGCCGCTTCCCTTTCTAGCCGCAGCTGGATCTGGGACGATCACACCCTCGCAGGGTTGCACGGCATACTACACGGTCCAGTACGTTCTTGTCGTTGGTTCGCTTACTGGATGGAGGAGTCATCGCCTATCTTTGTAGACCCGGAGACTCGTGCCCCGCCATCGAGGCTCAGTTCGACATCGCGTTTGCGGAGATCCAGGCGTGGAACCCGGAGATCAACAACGATTGTGAATGAATCTCGGTTTGTCGGCTCTACGGGGTGCTGATCCCGAAATCCGCCAGGTTCCAATATCCTTGGGGGCTTCCAATACTGTGTGGCAGGCCGTGAGTGTTTCGGTTGGTCGTGTCGCACCGCTGTGCGAGTGCTCATTCTGCTGCGCAGCTTCACCGGGAACGACGACTACGACGAGTGCTGCTCCGGCACCGACGGGTTCCGGGACGATCACCCCTGGGCAGGGCTGCAAGCAGTACTACACGGTGGTTTCGGGGGACAACTGCTCGGTGATCGACTCCAAGTTCGGGATCACGCTCTCGCAATTCATCAAGTGGAACCCGGAGATCAACGACCAATGTAAGCGTCGCGTCTCGCAAGCGCTAGAATCACTAACGCATTCCGTGTAGGCACCAATCTAGAGCTTGGCGTGCAGGTAAGTAGAAACAATTTCGCAGATGTGTCTTGAGGCTTACAATGAGTTGTGCCTAGTACTGTGTGTCGGGGCCTTGATAATCGGAGAGGCGCTTCGTACGGGCTGCATAACCTACCTCCGATTTTATTAGCGCCCTGCACGCCGTCTTTCATTTGAGTCGCCTTCATGTGTAGCTCCCGCAAATCTGTACTTTTCTGAATGGAGAATGCTGCATAGTGCCGTGAATATTCACGTGCCACTGAACATGCTCGTGTCCGATGAAGAACATGCCTGTATACCGCTATTTGTCGACACTGATATAAACACTTCTCTGTCCGACATGCTAGAGGGAGGCTCAAAGCTGGCAAAAACGTGGTCGGAGACGCAACATCTGATTCATGGGTAGGTCCAAGTGAGTCCGCCGGTGGGAAGAGAATTGGCGAGGTTGCCCAGCATCGTCAAGTCGAAAGGAACCTTGGGCTGATTGCACTGTACGGACCCGGAGTCGTCAGTGTGTGGTAAAGCCACTACGATGGTTCTTTCGCTCACGTTCTTTGGCACACCGACCATGGTGGACCCGCCCGGCAATGCGTTCAGCTTGGTTTGGAGCACATTCACCGCATCGACGAAGAATGAGTTCGCATTGGTGCCATATCCCGCTATGCAGGAACTCATCAGCGAGGCACCCGCATAAGTAGAGCAGTACATACCTAGAATACCCTATAGGGTAACGTCCACGCCATGACATGGTCAGCATTCACAGTACGTGTGGTGTTCTCGCACTGTACTGTACGTACCTTCAGCCATCGCCTGATCATGCGAACGTCAGCGTCGGGTCTTATCGTTCAGTACTACTTATCACGTACTGATATGCTGTTGAAACGTCATAGTTTGTCCCCGCAACCGTGTTATATAGCTGGAAGAAGTCCACCCATCGCTGCTCGACCTACGTTATATCAGAATTGTAAGCAAGGCCTGCAGATGCGGTGACAACTTACCAGGCGGGCAACCCGCGTAAATTCGGTCTGGATAGGCTGGCTATTCATGTAGCTGACTGAATGTGCCGCAGAGCGGAGCAGGTACAGCACATTCCCGAGATCAGCGTTCTGGAGAGTGCTCTTCTTCCTGAACTTCCTCTTCCCGGAGATGAACTGATTGACAGGCTGTGTGTCAGATTCCGACATCACGAACTTGCAGTATGACCTACCGCTTGTCTAGATGATGAAGTCAGTGGTGTTATCCAGCACGATCAACAGAGATTGACTTACTTAGCTGAATTGGAATCCGCGAACAGCGCTGAAGTCCTTGTCAGCAAGCACGCTGAAGCGAAGGAGCCTTTACGGACCTGGCATAAGGTCATTGCCGCTGGGTTCAGTTGCTGAGAGGAGGGCGGAGAGCTGGAACTTCGTGTTCGGACCGAATTGCACGCTCTTGAAGACGAACTTCTGTATCCATGAGCAGAAGTTGTCGTTTGTCACCAGGAATTGGGAGAGGTCCCTCTGTATGACGTCCTGTAGTGATCCAGTCAGACAATGGTCACGTAGGCCAAGAGAAGGAATACACTGACACTCATGAATTGCGTGAGGAGCTATGTCGCAGATTCGCTCTTTGTCAACGCCGCCTTCGTCTCCGTAGGTCAGCATGGCTTACCTGGACCTATAAAGATAATCGACATGAGTATGATCTAAAACGCGTTAAGCACAGCTCGCGCGGCGCACCTCGTAAACGTGCTCCCTAGCCCATTTTGCGCCCTATGAGTGCGGACACGTCCATGTCAGCATAGTACATGCCACAACCGACAAGGCGGAAAGAGCATACCGGAACGTTCTGCCCATTATCTGCAAGATGAAGTAATGAGGACGGGGCCAAGCTCGAGCAAATCCAGACGTACTGGTAGCAACGTAGGACGTCGGACTGATCATCAAGGCTCGTCAAGCTGGGGCACGCGAGACGTCGCGAACGGACTCACGTGTTGGGCTGGAGGAAATGCCACCAGCCATTGATCGTTGTTCCTCTGTAGTCTGAGTGACGCAGAGTTAGTCGACCGTCCCACAGTATCGAGCGACGCGACCCAAGCAGACGAACTTGGCGGAGTCAAGCTGGGCCTGTGAAGCACATGATCAGCATCCGGTACATGCTGGGAGCTTCTCAGAAACACATACCCCGAACATCCTATCACCTTCACGCGCTTCTCGACTATGGCCGTGTCAGGGGCAATCCTAGGGGAGGGAAAGCTGCGAGATGTGCTCACGTGCGTGCGATTTGTCGAAGTCCTCGAAGTCGAACGAGCGTCGGAAGAGCTCATCAGTCGTGTCGTCCGGGTCCGCATCTGCGACATCGTCATCGGCGAGTTGCTGGTCGCAAGTAGCGGAGCCGTCATCAACCGTCTTCGGGCATGTCAGTGTGCCGCTGATCAAACTACGTTTGTCGAGTGTGTGACCGAATGATGTGTAGGAGAGCTCGGTAGAGTTCCTGCTTTCTCCTTCATATAGATAGTCGGGGTAGTCAGCGAACACACCGCTCTCGACGAAGGGAGCATAGTATGGAATGCTTCGGCGGCGTTGACCGCCTCCCAAGGTCAATGTTTGGCTGTCAACAGGGTAAGCATCGGCACAAGGAACATGCAAAGCCGGGTTGCACTGACTGATAGAGATTGATCGAGTTGTGGTAGATCGAGAAGGGACCCAGGGAGTACTGAGATCCAGCAGTCGCTTCCACACCCTGCAGAAAGGTCAGATGTGGCAGTGGCAGCGCGTAACACATTAAGGCACTTACCGCGGTAGCATCTATCGCGGCGTCGACACGCGCATCTACGCTTGATAGGTCGGCATCGAACGAGACGGTGACAGAGCCGTCCAGAGCGATATAAGCTGGCAGTGGAGGTCAACGACGAGTTCGCACGATATATGGCCGTATCGCTCTCACCACGTGCATTGACGTGTACGATTGTATTGGGCAGCAGGTCGAAGACGAGGGAAGCTTCAGGGATGGCATGTACACTAGGACCGCATAATCAGCATCTTCACGCCAGGAGGAGACGACCTACAACGCGCAGCCTACCTCAATGACCCTGACAGTGAGACATCGAACGTAGGGGCGACGTTGAATGCTGGATATCGGGTGAGTACTAGGGTTTGGAGCATCCCAGAGGGACACTTACTCGCAGGAATCGTGTCGACCTCGGCCTGTACGCCCTCATCTGATTGGTCGGGATCACTTCCGGTAATCCCAAGCGATACATAGCTGAAGTATCCAGTGAGCGACAAGCGTCGAGAATAAAGGCCAGAGACGTACGATTCCGGAAGTGGGTATGTGACAGTAGCGCCGATCGTACCAGAAAGGGTCAGCTGACCTTGAAGTTGGCCGTCTATAAAGAAGTGGTGAGAATGGCGAAACGGTTATGGTGTCGTCGCACACTTACATATGTTGAGCGAAGGCCCGATAGAGACTGCCAGCGGTGATGATTGCGATCGAGACTTATTGAGTCGAGTGACGACGTAGATCAGAGGTGAGCTTACCGATCCCAGGATACGAGAGCTGCGACACGCGATGAATTAGGTTGTGTGATTATGAAGAGGGAAAGGCTACGCACGCCTGGCCAGTACACGGGGGGAATGATGGGGATTTTGCCACTGTTGTAGCTCGCCGATGCTCTGCCGGTCAAGGTCAACCCCACAGTGGCCGAACCGTGAGAGGAGACGTAGACATAGGCTTGGTTGATGCCTGGCGGGAAAATTGTTCCTTCCAAATAGAAGCCTAAGGCAAATTCGCACCCGTCAACGAGCCATCCCCGTATCATTGTCGAAGCCGAGCGACGTACCATACTCAACCATGTACTCGGCGGCGCCCTGGGCTGTCAGGGATATCGACGAAGCGAAGGTAGTCGTGCCATCGTCGCTTGCGCAAGACTGGCTGGCCGAGTACAGAACGGACTGGAACGACTTCGACATTCCGAGGTCGGCCTTCGTGTTCGACTTCACCTTGTTGAGGCGGGAGAGCCAATCTCCGAACGCTCCAAACCACCGTTCCTCGAGCTCGCGACGAGCAGGCGAATCAGGATCTGCGAGCCGTTTCGGTATGCATGCTATCCGGGCGATAGGTGACGGCGTACCTGCTGTATCGATCTCCGCCCAATAGCCTGGCAAAGTGGTCGCATCCACGCGGAGAAGGACCTGACCATCAGACGCCGCGCGGGTCTCGGACCTGAGGAGTGCATCAGATGCAGGCATAGCTCAAATGTTGAAGGAGGACCCACATGCGGCCGAACTCGAAGTCGAACTGGAGATCATAGATCGGGTTGGATGGCGGCTTCATAGCCGCGTGCGACTCCGGGAGAGCGAGGGAGTCGTTGACCTCGAGACTATGTAGCCGCGCATAGGGACCTCCGCAACCTGACGGCAACTTGACAATGCTACATTTCGAACAGTCAGTGAGGTCCTCCGCGAGTCGCTATCTATGCGGAGAAGATGACGTACGTATTCTGGGCGCCGCTTTCGAACACTGCGGAACACCCAGAGGACGAGTCGTTCTCTGCCTTCTTACAGAATGCTACGACGTTCTGGATCCCTGTTGTATTCCCCGTGCATCCAACGACTACCCAGTCGCTTGATGGCGCTACTGACGACAAGAGGTTCGAAGGGCCCTGGAACGATAGTTCAGGCTTCTGTAGAATCTGGATACACGGGCTGCTCACATCCATAGCGATTAGACCGAAGGAGTTATCGTCCGCGTCAGAACCGCCGTTCGGCGCGTTTTCGTCAATGCGATCGTCCTGCAGGTCCCAGGACAGATCGCCATCTTCCGGTGGATTGGGGAACAGATCGTCCTATCAACATCGTCAGGATTTGTTTCGAGGATTCCACTCAGGGAATGGGTGCTTACGACGTTGAACGGAGAGGTCGTGGTTGTCCCGTCGGGAGGGTCGCTGTGTTGTAGGGTGCATGAGCAATCAACTCGGTACGATGATAGGGTGCATACCAGCAAAGACTCTTCTCCTGCATGAAGCATGCATGGAAGATGTTGGTATCGCCATAGTCTGTAACCAATGAGCTGAGGGTCCGTAGCAATGAAGTAGATCTGAACTTACAGTCTCTGTCCTTCGTGAACGTGCCAGGAGGGCAGACATTGTCATTGCAGCTGACGGCGAAGGATACATCAGCGACCGCCAACCACAGACAGGATAGAAACGTACTTGTGAGATTGCTTGCCGTCTGGGATTAAGTGATCAGTGCGATGAGGCGGAACCCTGTGACTAAGGTGGAAAAAGTAGTACGTACACCTAGGAAACGCGTCAATGACGAGCAAAAGAGTCTACGTGAGGCACTCACCATTGACAATTCGTAGCACGAGCGATCTGGTCAGCAGTCAAGCCGGACTGACAGCAGAACGCCTTGTGCCCCGATGAGCACCTCTTGCCAGTTCCCCCTGCGATCCACGCACGCTGTTAGGGCTGAACCGCTGCGAGCGAGTGGAAGAATATCAAGCCTCACATGAATCCGTCGCCAACGTGATCTCTCCCGCTGAAGTAATAGGTTAAGAATGAGCTGCGGTCCATACGCGGGTCCACCAAGACTCACGCTGACAGACGCCGTTGCACACCGGCGCTTGATCCATGGGTCAGACAGGCCCGAAGAAAGTATCGACGATGAAAGTACAACGAACCGGTTCCTCTCCACTGGCATCCTTGGGGTACTTGGCTGCGAAACGGTCAGCACTCGGAAGGAGACAGTCTAAGCATACTCACTCTACCGGACAGCAAACGGGATTACCGGTGTTTTTCGCGCAGCCCGTCTGCGGGTTCGCTGGAATTGAAGATTACGATTTGAGTCCTATAGGCCGTCGATCGGCTGAAGCTGCCTGGAGAGATCCTCACCTAGTTCTCCGTCGGTAACATCTACGGTAGGTCGATGAGATCAGCTCCGACGGATCGAGGGCCGGCAAGAAGCTCACCCGTCATCTGGACATATCCCGAGGGACATGTCTGGCCGCATCCAGGCTGGACGCACTGCTTCCCGTCCTTGGAGTTGAGATCCTGCGATTTCGGGATGATGTCTAATACAAAGCGGGATGAGAAAAGGATGTATTGGAGACGAGGCCTCATGGTACTGACCCGTGGCATTCTGTCCGAGAACTGCGGAAAGAGCCTGTTTCGACATCGGTTAGAACCCTGGAGCACATACTTGCAAGACTTGTATACCGACCGTCGCGCTGAAGAGTAGGCGCCGTCAGCCAAGTTGCACGTCTGTCCGACTCGGAAAGGCACCTACTTGAAGTCGTCCTGGTCAGCAGACCAGACCATCAACCCTCCTGCACTCATAGTCAGAGTCTGAGCTCCCATCGACCAGCGCGAGAAGACTTGCCAAATCCGGCTCCCTTGGCGAAGTTGACCTTCGCGGTGAACGTGTCCTTGTCGTCGTAACTGACCCAATTATCCTGGAAGCAACATTCAGCTCAGTGTAGGCAATGTTTCAGTCGGAGACACGACATACCGTGTCATAGACGAGATATTTGACTTGCGCGGTCTGGTCGTAGACGGGCGTCGCCCCGCTCCGCGCCAAAACGTCCTGTATCTCCGCAAAGCTGAGCGTCCCGTCGGACGCCGTGCAAGCTGTCAGGAGCGAGCCAGCTCTCGTCAGAGATTATCACATGTTACGAAGATGAAGAGAAGACTGACGCCCTCCAGGCGCTGGGCCGTTGAACGCGCAGCCCGGTGCCGAGCAGGACGGATCGCTGAGCTGGAACGAGCGCCCGTAGAAGCCGAGGCCGAGGACGATGCGATCGAGGGGCACGCCAATTCGCTGGAAGAGCTGGACGCTCTGCTCGATCTCGGTGAGGTTCGTATGCGCTTGGACGATGTTGCCGATGAAGACGTCCTTGGCGTCCCACACGCCGTGCAGGTCGTAGGACATCAGGTTGACCCAGTCGGCGTAGGTCAGGAGCCCGAGGACGTCGAAGCGCTGGAGGTACCAGTAAGACGACGGCGCTGTGAAGGTGAGGCCGAATGTGTGGCCTGAGGCGGAGAACTGAAGGGTTGGGTAGAAGCGTGGACGTGAGAGGAGGAAGGGCAGTGCAAGGGGATGCGAGGCTCACAGTGTCTCGCAGAGTCTTGAACATTGCTACCATGTTCTCCGTGTCCGCGGGGACACCACCACGTTCACATGCCACTAGGTTGTATGGGTGGTGAGTTCTCATCATCGGCCATGAGAGCCTGTTCGCTCACCTGGATACTCCCAGTCACTGGTGGAATAGATCAGCTTTCGTACGGTGTACATAAAGCACTACGGACGTACATGTCTACGCCGTCGAAGCCATAGTTGACCATGAAACTATGCCCGGGAGTAAGAGAGGGTAAGCGACTCGGCATGATATGCACTACTTACTTGACGAGAGAGGTAGCGAATGCCTGGCGATTGGCCTCCGTCGAAGACATATCGCTGAAGACATGCTGGGTCGGAGGGTCGTTGAACGACCAGCCGCCGACCGAGATGAATGTTTTGAGTGTCGGGTTCGACTGCTTGAGGTTCGTAAAGGCCGTGTACTGGGGGACGTCCGAGGAGGAGGCGGGGACGACCTCGAACGTGTTCTGGATTGACGAGTACGTTAGTTGAACGCTGGTGATCTTCGCGGCCTCCTGATCCACATACCGGATCAATCGATGCGAAAGCGTAATTGAGATGGGTATATCCGGCTGACGGGATGTTGTCAGGGTACCACTGATCACAGACCCTGCCTGACGCCCTGGGGATTTTCGGCGAGATCAACAAAGCGAAAAGAGCGTCTAGCCTCCAGGAACACCCACCATCCCTAAAAATAGGCCATCAGTGGCTGAAGATCATGGATTGGGTTTAGGACGTACCTCGTAGTATCCGACCAGCCGGGATGTGACGGCGGAGTTAACACCAGTGGGGATCGAAGGGGAGCCGCAATGGTCCCCCACGCAGTTCGCACCGCAAAAGTCGTCCGTGGAGCCGCACTATCGAGTAGCGGCGAGTGAGGAATACGAAGACAGCTTTCGGGGAGGAGACTCACGAAACCGAATTTGCTGCAGCACACGTTCAGAGGGCAGTCTTCGTGGCCTGGGGCTGCATTCGGCCCGCATTCGGCCACGGCATCGCAGTTGCTCGTGCAGCCATCCCCGCAGAATTCGCTCCCTATCATAGGGTTAGCCAATGCCATGAGTGCAATCCAGGGAGGCGTCCGCACCGTAACCGCAGAAGTTAGATTTGCCACTGTCGGAAATCGCTATCAGCCAAGATTCCAGACGCGTTCAACGTAGAGACTGACCAGCAAGCACCGTTAGGGCAAGGTTGGGCGACTGAGCAGCTGCCGTCAAAGCCTGGAGGGGTTATGGTAACGTTGTTGCAGGACTCGTTGTCGATCTGGCGTTGTTTGAGCTTGCGAGCGCGCTGCGTGTGGCTGAATGCGGTCTTCACGTCATGAAGCGACGTCAGGGGTTGGGCAGGACGCGATGGCGGCGGAGGTGTCGCGGTCCTACGGGCACTCCGCGAGACCAGTTCCTTGCGTTTAGCGAGTTCAAGGCGGCGGCGGAAGCGACGAGCTGCAGGAGTGATGTACTCGGACTTCACCGCTTCTGCAGTGTCGAAGAACTGTGCGACAATCAGCAGACCAATGAGAATAAAGAGGAACACTTTGGGAGCTGGGTTGGGTGGTTTTCTGGCCATGACGAGTGGACGATACTACTGTTTGATGGCACCTCAGTGAGAGGTGCTCGAGGGCGAGCCTCTCCAAGGCGAGATGCTTTTATTGCAAACATTGTCCCGTCAGGCGTCCCAAGGCCCAGTACTAGGGCGCCACGGTGTGTTCAGATGATGGAGCCAGATGGCTCGTTGGACTACGGAGGAAGCCCGGAGCTGACGCTGGGACTTTGCGTGCACATGGAGAAACGGCTTCCACGGGCGGTCATCTCGAGGGCCATCTTTTTTCATGAGTCAGTCGGGGCTTCCCTGTATGAGATGAAACTTCTGTTGGGCGTACTGCAGTAACGAAGTGCCGAAAGCGGTCTAAATGGCGGCGGCGGCAGACGACGAGGACGGGGCTAAGGAGGCCTAGGTGGGCGCTTGTGGGCGCATCAGGCAAATCCCAGGTCCCGATTTGGGCGTCAAGAAGGACATTGACGCCGGACGGGCGGTGCATTCGCATCCAATTCGTCCTCCTCCGCAGGAGTACGGTAGCAGCGAGGCTCACCTGCTCCGCCTTCGCCGTCGGCTCACACGCGGTACCATCTCAAGATGTGCAGGAATACGCCGAGGCGCACCCATGCGGAATCATGCAGCTCTCATAAGGCCGAGGAAGGCCAGGCACCTCCCAGCTCTCGTCCGAGGAGTCTCTTGCCCTCGCCATGATGCTCCCCTTTCCCCCCGTTCGAACAGCGCAAGTCTCAGCGTGGGCCATAGCTGCCTCCGCTGTCGTCTTGCCGCTTGTTACCGCGCAGGACCAGACGACATTCTCCGTCTACTCAGACCCGACTGACATTTACCCGTTGCCGAACTCACCTTCCTGCGCAGATGCTCTCGCATCAACCGTACAATGCCCGGACACCATCCTCTTCGCCGTACCCAGCTCCTCGTCGCCCATCTCGAACCTCACTGCATCCGAGCTGAACGAACTGTGCGCGGCAAGCTGCTACAGTTCGCTTGTCTCTACCGCGATCAAGGTCGATGCTGCCTGCCCTGGTTGGCCGTATATCCTTGGCGATACCAGCTATGTTGCGTCCTTCCCGTCAGTACTCCCATCTCATCCGTTTGTCGTACCGATATTGACGCCCATCCTCATAGTTTCCAGTACCTCGCGTATATCTGGAACCTGGTGAGTCCGTCGCCCTTTGATAGTTCGACTCTGTGGTAACATAAGGCCCCTCAGACTTGCATCACACAAGGGTCGGACTACTGCGTCAATATCGCCCAGGTATATGGCCTGTTCGCAGGCGCGATGTCCCCCGGTTAGATGCTGATGCGCTCCGCAGAGCTCGCCGTCGACATCCGACACTTCGATTACGGACGAACCGCCTTCGCTCCTTTGCCAAAACTGCACGCTCGATACCTTGAACATCCAGATGTCCAGCGCATTTGGCTGGGACGCCAGCTTGTAAGTCTCGTGCCGAAACAGACAATGATCCTGCTGAGATCGATTCGGACGTGCAGCGTTCCTGACTGGATGACCGTACAGACCACTTGCGGAGTCACGTTCAACAATACCATGCCGGCTGGACTCCTGTTCGACAGCGACAACGCCGCCGCCTCGAACGCGACCTCTTACAATGTCACCGCGTAAGCTCGACGTGTTCGTCCTTACTGCAGAGTCTGACTTTGTATGGGTAGCGCGCCGACGCTGACGCCCGCATCGACTGATAACTGCGTCTTCGGCACTTATACTGTCAAGGTGCGCTCCTGAGACGCACGCAATTCAGTACCTCGCATAATGTATGCACTGCACAGTCCGGAGACACTTGCCAGTCGATCGCGTCCGCGAATAGCTTGTCCTACGATCAGCTTATCGCCATCAATGGCCTCGACATGCCGTGCACGAAACTTCCCGCTCCGGGTGGTAAGATATGCCTATCTGGCTCATGTCCTCTGTATACCGTCAAGGCAAACGGCACATGCGTCGGCATCTACATGGCGAACGGCATCTCATGGGCTCAGCTCCTTGCCTGGAACCCGTCAGTAACAGTGTAGCTTGCTGAGTGGGGCGAGGCTTTCATCACGACTTGCATACAGGCAGATCGACAGCTACTGCACGAATATCAACACACAAGTGGGGAAAGCAATCTGCATCGGACCTCCCGGCGGAGGGTACCAAGCTTCGACCGCGCTTCCGCCTGTCTCAGGTATGTGTTCGCTGTGTTATACGGACCTGTTTACCGTTGCTGATCGGAGTACCGTCTACTAGGCACTCCTACTGCCCTCGCGTGAGTATACCTCTCATGCGACGTACATCTGGTTGTTGACGCCCTGCGGTCAGTATCCCGACGGGGCCAATTGCTCCGGGGTCCGACCGCTCTCTCTGCGGAATGTGGTACGAGGCCGCACCCGGAGGTAAGGGCTCACGCCATCATCGTCCTCGTCACATTCGCTGATACTCGTTATTCAGACACTTGTCCTCAGGCGAGTATTCCTGTCCAACGGTCTTTTTGGACCGGTCTGACCCGCTCGTTCCTCAGATTCTGCAAATCTTCCAGATCACGAACGACACATTCTATACGGTACGTGTGGACATCAGCTTCCCGCTTCATGGCGTGTGCTCATCCAATGATAGCTCAACCCGAACGTGAATTCCGATGTAAACCACGCCTCCCTCTCTCGTTCTGAGTGAAGATCACCTGACCCTGGCATCGCAGTGCAGCAATCTCCTGGCCGGCTTCGAGTACTGTGTGGCCGTCTTCGGCAGTAAGTCGCTCAATTCCGTTGAGTCTCTTGGCCGACACTGACCATGCGGCGTAGACGCAACGTCCACTTCGGTGTTCACAGTCACCACGACTGGCGTGAGCCTCCTCTCCATCATCGGTCTGTATCCAAACCCTGGACTTTGGTGAATGACGACTGACGCGTCAGCGCAGACGGTGACTTCCCCGTGGTTACAGGCTCTATCATCGCCACCGGGAACATGACGGTGACCCCGGTCACTGCGACCCCACAACAGTCATACCCTTCGACGGCGCCGCCCGCGCCGACGGTCGCTCCTGGTACACTGGGAGAGGATTCGTGTCTGCAGTGTGGGCGTGCTCTTCCTGATGCAATATGCTGACTCTACTGACCATCCGCAATCATTTGCTCAGACTATACTGTTCAGGCTGGTAAGTCGACATCGTTGTCACTCGTCGTAGAGTGCCTGATGGACACCTCGTTGTAGGTGACACTTGTCTGGGTATTGAGACCGTCTTCTCCCTTCGGGATGTCGAATTCCGGACGTGGAATCCCGAGGTATGGCTGCTTTCCCGTCTCGTCAGAGCGCCCGACGCTCATCCTCATCGCAGATCGACGCGAACTGCGCAAACATCCAGGTGCGCATATGCACCCCCGCTAGCACCTTCTTTGCCGATTTTCTGGTAGGACGTGGGGCTCACTTCTCTGGCAGGTCGGACTGTCGTACTGCGTCTTCGGCCCGTACGTGCCGTACACGCCGACGATCACTGTACCGCCGCCCAGCACGACTCTTGGGTCCGGGCCTCCTACCACGACCACGACCACGACGACCTCTGCAGCGCCGGCTCCTACGAACATCGCGAACGGAACCATAACTGATGGCTGTACAGGTGAGTACCTTTGCATTACTTGATACGGAAATGGGTGACTGAGTACTTCGCCTCCGCTGCATTGAAGAGTACTACACAATCATGTGAGTACAATCCTAAATTGTGAACGTGGGGGAGATTCCTGACAACGTTTCGGATAGGTCTGGCGACTCGTGTGGCACGATCGAGACAACGTTCTCGATTTCTCTGTCCGACTTCCGCACCTGGAATCCCGAGGTGTGAGTACATACATACGGGTCATGTAGTTATATGTTGCATACTGACCGGACGCTTCCCATGCTAGCAATGCGCAATGTGAGGGCCGCTTAGCCTCTTCCGCGATGCGTTGAGGTAGCTCACCTTTGAACACTAGGCACGAACATCGTCCTGGGTCTTGCTTATTGCGTGGATGGCCCGCCGCCTACGAGCTCTCCGATCGCTCCAGGCACCATGTACGCTCGCATTCTGCTGCTCCCACTGTGAAGCTCGGACACTCGACTCACGCTTTCCGTCGCAGAACGACCGGCTGCGACACGTACTACACCGTACAGTGAGTCGGACACTGACGCCTGGACGTTGCGGGTCCCATTGTGACCTGCGTTCGATTCCAGGTCGGGGGACACTTGTGCAGTCATGGAGAACCAGTTCGGCGTCACTTTCGACCAGATCCGACAGTGGAACCCCGAGATTGACTCGAACTGTAAGCCGACTGGCTGATTTGTGTTCGACGCGGTCTCTGATCTGTGAATAGGTGCCAACATTCAGCCTGGTCTTGGCTACTGCGTCGCCGGACGTGAGTACTATGTACCTGGACACAGCGGGAACAGATCGACTGATCAATATGCTAGCCGCCGCTGGATCTGGAACGATCACCCCCTCGCAGGGTTGCACGGCCTACTACACGGTCCAGTACGTTCCTGCCCTCCGTATGCTTTCTCAACGGAGTAGTCATCACCTACCTTCTCAGGCCCGGAGACTCGTGCCCCGTGATCGAGGCTCAGTTCGACATCACCTTCGCCGAGATTCAGGCGTGGAACCCGGAGATCAATAACGATTGTGAATACGATTTCAACATGTGGCTGTGCAGGAAGTGCCGGTGCTAATCCCGTCATCCACCAGGTTCGAACATTCTTGGGGGCGTGCAGTACTGTGTCGCCGGACGTGAGATTTTCCATCTGTGCTGCACGGCCTTTGCGAGAGTCCTGACGTTTCTATTTCGCTGTACAGCTCCGCCTGGAACGACGAGTACGACAAGTGCTGCTCCGGCACCGACGGGTTCCGGGACGATCACCCCCGGGCAGGGTTGCAAGGAGTACTACACTGTGGTCTCCGGCGACAACTGCGGGACGATCGACTCCAAGTTCGGGATCACCCTCGCTCAGTTCATCAAGTGGAACCCAGAGATCAACGCTCAGTGTGAGTGAGATCATCCTACCGATGTCGACACCGCTGAAGGATGCGCCCGCCGCAGGTACCAATCTCGAGCTGGGAGTAGAGGTGAGCAACGGCCGTGATTTCTCGCAGTCATACTGACCCGTGTTGACTTGTTGCTAGTATTGCGTGTCGGGTCCTTGATATCTGGATTCCACGGAAACCCGGCTTCTTCAGAACTCGTTCGAATGCATGCTCAGTCACGATAGACTCCACTTCCGCCATCGAGCTTCGAGCGTGTACATGAGGTGGATGGGTGGTGAGGAATGGCACACGCTCGCGGAATTTGCAATTTCGGTACATCCTGGGGGGATGGTCGATGGGTGCTTCCGAAAGCAGCGTCCCTACGGCTGTGAGCAGGAGGGACAGTACGTACTGCCATCGCACGGTCGGGGCCCTGAAGACACTTGGTGTGACCAAATCGCATTGTGTCCCGTAAGCCAGAGACGCGAGTGAAGCGCAACCGCCTCGCTCACTAGGCGTGGTGGTTCATGCCCAGTGAAAATCGACTTCTTTTAGAACGTTTTGGAACGTTTACATCCGTATCAATCGGTACGTTTTCGGACATTCCGACCCAAAACGCATGACTGCATAATTTACGACACTGAGTGTATCAGATCGGACTGGGTTGTATTAGACACGGTGAAAGCGTCGGATTGAAACCGGTTGGAATGTATTGCGACGGAACTGCTCGTACACGATCTGACCGGGACATCTACACCTCCGACAGGCCACCTGTACCCCGATTCCCCCTCTCCCCGCTACGCGATCCGCGATCCGCGACCCTCGCGCTGACGGCCGCCGTACGTACGACGCTCCGCGCGCTCGCGAAGTGGACCGCATTGTGGCCTAGGTTGCACACGTCGTGTGTGTAGGAACATTCTCTAATGAGCATGCACGTGATGTGAGATTGCAGACCTGGGACGCACCGGCGTTCTCTCGAGGAATGTGTACTTGCTTTGGGGTGTTCACGCATCCCGCACCTTCTGCGAGTTGACGTCGGGCGGTTACTTGCTTCCTAGTAGTTACGTTGGAAAGAAGCGCAGACTTACCGCCGCCTTGGCATATTGACGGGATAGCTTCTACCGAGGTGGAGCCTGGCATCAGCATTGTAACGGAGCCCGCATGACGATGCACGCTCACCCGCTTCTCGCTAGTAGAGAGCTCCTTCGTGTAGTGGTGTTCGAAGGCACTCCGCGTTCCCTCAGGGTGTTCCTCGAGCCACTTGCGGGCATAGATCCACCTAGAATGAATGCATCGGACTCGAGAGTTAGCATTGCTCGCACCTTCTGGCATGATATCGCACTTACTTTGGCTGGGTCTCGGAATCTGGTGGTGGCCATGGCTTGCTAGACAGCGCACCGGCAGCCTTCTTGCAACTTTTCACGGTCGGTGACAGCTCTGCAACGGTCGGCACATCCTCGGCATTCTCAGCGCTGGAGGTAGTACTCGCAGCCGGGGCCGCGTCGCGCATCGCTCGAGCTCCATCCGTGGACAAGGGAGCGGTCGCCACCGTTGTTATCATGCCTGAGACGGACTCCCGGGGTGGCGACACCGGAGGCGGGACATCGACGGTGGACGGAGCTGCTGGCTGCGTGGTATGCGTGCTGCCGCCCCTCCTTGTCAATGCCATAAGATAGCGTCACACTGCATGGACTTACAGGAAATCAGAGATCTGTGGTAAGATATCAGGGGTATGTCAGCCCAAGCCAAGATATATCAGTCGCGAACGTACACGGAGGCTTGCATGTGCACGCTCCTTGCCCTTATACGAGGAGGGCCCGGGGACCGGGTGTGCTGGCTGCAGGCGTGCGCCGCTTATCGGAGCGTGGGCATCCTTGCAGACGGTGAGGCCAGGTGGCGAAGGCGAGCGGCTTGTCGCTGGAACGAGCCCCGCGGCCTCCGAGTCGAGCTGCTGAGGTACATCGGTGTTGATTGAGAGACGCGGGCGCTTCTGCGGAAGAGGACGCATGTGTAACGGCACGCGTCGAGAGCGAGACGAGACGAGCACGAGAGAGCGAGCGCGTTACGACGGAAGCCGAGTTCGGGCGGGCTGAGCGAAGCGGGGCGAGCGAGGAGCC
>MU277765.1:27639-47189 GCA_022385805.1 Pilatotrama ljubarskyi | reverse complement strand
GTGCCAGACGCTCAGAGATTTGCAAAAGTACTGATGGTCGGCGTTGGTGGGCGTTTGAGGGTAAACGCCGAGGATGCCGACGTCGAGCCAGAGCTGGCAGAGGGTGCAGCAAAGGAAGGGAGACCAGCGTCGATGCGAGCGGAATCCAAGTTGCCGGGGCATGGCGTAGACTCCATCGTATACGGGGCGCTGTTGAGAGTCACGCCCCCATCGTCCTTGTCCCCAGAGTCAGAGTTGCGCTTCCGCTTCGCGTCGTAATAGTGCCGGCCCATCCAGTGTTCGGCCTTCCAGTTGAACTCACAAATCTGAAAGACTGGGAATTTCTTGCGGACGGCGGTGAACCAAACCTCTCGAGCGGCAACATCTACCTCCTTCCAGCTCTGTGGGAAGCGGCCGGTCTGCTTCAGGCATCGTATGAATGCTCGCGTGAATTCCCCGATGCGCTTGAGTTGATGCCCATCTATCGGCTTCCCGTTGACGTCCTCGAGGTAGGGATGGCTGACGTTCTCGCCGTTCGCGATCCGCGTCTTGTCGCGCTGTCCGATGACATCGCCGACAGCCGTCTTGCCCTTTCTGGCCTTTTTGACAGCCGTCCATGTGTGCTCTTGCCAATATGCGACCTAAGAGAGGAATATGAGCGTGTGTGGGAGTGCAGGATGACCAGCATTTGCCTTCGGGAAGTCAGAGGCACGGCGTACACAATCTTCGCCTGGTTGCTCGCCTTGCAGGAGTGATTCCTCTGTGCGTATGTGCTTCAGGAAGTCGGCGACGGCTACGTGGCATGCAGCTCTCACGTTTAGCATACAATGCTTCCTAAGAGAATCAAGTATGTAGTACGTACCGTCTGTGGGAGACGACAACAGGGGAGAGAGTTGTGCTGGAGGGCCAAGTTGCGGCGCATTCATAGGCATCTTAGCCAAAAGATCACTGACGTACGAGCAGGGCAAACAGGTCAGATGAACATGCAGGGTCACTGAATGCGCAAGGAGTACCGGAATATGTTTAATTCGGCCCGTTGTTCAGCTTGTAGGTGACTATATGCATGTTAGTCAGGCTGGTATACCCGTGGACTGGTACTCGCCGTAGATGGACATTCTCCTGCTCTAGACGTTCCACACGGAGGGCAAGCTGGATGTACTCGGACCCGGGCACAGTGGCACTGCCTGATGGTGCCGACACTGGCGAGAAGGTGGGCTGAGACGTAGTCACACCGTTCCATTAAGAAACTGATGGCCACAGCGGGCAAAAGCGACATACCATCAGGTTTGTAGCACCACCCGGGCCATAGGTTCTGCCAGTGTATGTTCCGTGCGCGGGGATCTCCTGTGGCAATGCTTCTTGGTACCGGAAGGACGCTGTGCCTGTCACCGGGGTCATCGGAAAGGCATACCGATTCTCCTTCTCGAGGCTGGAAAAAAAAGATGAGTGTTGGAAATGAGCCGGCTGGGGCATTGAACCATGATATGAAGGCGGCAGAGAGGGATGGGTCGTGGAGGATCTACTGTTATACTGCGAATGTAAAGCGGAGCGAGGATGTGAGGACTCTGAACGAGGATGCGAGACGAGTGCCGGAGAAAGAGAATCTGAGCCTGGGGAAGAAGAGCGCGACCCAAATGGGGAACGAGAGAGAGGCATATTTACAAAGTACTATACATATGGATACAGGGAGAACGATGGGAGTAGGGAAGGAAGAGATGTCGACGCTTCGTTGCGCTGGCAGGATGAACTGCCTAAAGAGGAAAGCGAGATGGAATCGTGCAGCAAGAGTGCGAGCGGACTCGGAAACTTACCCACATCTCTGGCTGCCCTGCTTGCGTGCTCGAGCCTCGATTACTTTGCTGCTATGGAACATGTTTACTCGCTGCGTAAACTAGCCATGAATGGATCTGACTGCATGCTTTACCATCCTCGGTACTTACTGGAGGCCTTCGAAATTACGCCACTCAGCCCACTCGCCGCCACCGCCTCTCACCATGAAGTTCTCGTCCATCGTATGCTCAACCTCGCTGTTGCTGCGGCGTGTGCAGCATGCAACATAAATTGGGACATGCAAGATGAAGGGGAGACGGAGGTGGGAGAGTGGGTGGGGGATATCCGTAATGCATACAACGCTCTCGTGCAAGAGACCTATGTGTCGCTGGCGGAGCCAGAGAACGATATCTACTAGTACGTCGAGGTCCCGCTGTATTACCTATGGGAGATATTCAACCGCCTTGCAAATAGCCCCAGCGGGCGGCCCCAAGTCTCTGGAGATCAAGGACAACCGCGTGCAGACCTGGGAGTATCGACTCCTGTCTCTGCTCTGGCGACGCTCTCGGCAATGGGACCTAGTAGTCTGGCGACACTCTCTGCAGAGGCCCCTGGTAGCCCTGGGACTCTCCAAAAAGGCCAGCAGCCTACGCGCCTGCCTCAGGAGGCCGCCTGCATACTCCCTTCTAGCTCCTGTGACTCTCAGACCACCTTGATGCCACCGCCTGCGCTACCATCATCTTTGCCAGAGGCTCGTCGTCTTGCATCTGCGGCTTCTTCTTCCTCTATGCCTCAGGACTCGCTCAAACCTGCGATAGCTCGATCTGAAGTGTCCTTCACGCGCCCGGCCATGTCCAATGACCTTGTATGGGGCTCTGCTAGTTCTCTGGGTCGCCCGAAGTCCCGCCTACCGCTTAGCAGGAAGTCCACAAAGCAATCAGCCTCAACAGCGCGCAACAGAGGTTCAGGTCGCAATAAGAAGACAGCCCCACCGACGCCCACAAACCACGCTTTGCCAGTTTTTCGTTCACGTGGGTGGTCAGGCGGGCGGGGGGCGGAGGGCAGTCCTGGGGTAGAGGGCGGTCGTGGGGTGGATGAACAGGACAATATGTAGAAGAGGCGACGCCTCCATGATATCTGTATAGTACGAGAGGTACCCTATGTTAATCATCGCCCTTGCCACCATCATCGTCTTCCTCTTCCATCCTCTCTTCCCTTCCAAACCATGCCATGTCGAGCCCGAGCTTCTCAACAACAAAGTATCGGTCAGAGTATAGTTCTGCAGAGCGGGGATCTTCGGCCTCCTCTCTCCGAAGCGGCAAGGGTACCATAGCTACGACAGACTGGATGTCCTTGATGTTGACCACCTCACGGGAGCGCTGTCCCTGGTATCGGCATGCAAGTAGGACATCATGGGTTTCTTTGCGGATGGCGGGGTCAGGGGGTGAGAACACGGAGACCATGGCGAGGTGGAAGGTTGTATCTGTTGCGTTGACAGTGAGAGGGAAAAAATACAAGACTTCTGCGAAGCGATCGTCCTTGAGCTGTCGACAGAGAAACATGAGCACGGGAAATGCAACATAGATGCTCTAAACGCACCTTCACCATTCGAGACCGGCGTACAGCATTACCACGCTTCTCGCCTGCACATTCCTTCCACGCGGTGCGAGCAATCTGTCCATTAGGAAGGCGTACGCGAGCCCATTTCCAGATCAAAGGCCTCCATGTGCGCACTTCGACGCCTTTCCCCTCTAGGAACGTGGTGAGTGCAGTTGAATCCGGCGCGTCGAGATAGCGACATCTCTGGTCCCGCGCATGCATGAGGACATAGCCGCCGTCCAAGTCCAGCGCGCCCACGGGGAGGGTGTTTGATGAATCAGCAAATTCTGGAAACATTGCTTTGAGAGCGTTGACCTGCACACGTCGCGTGGCGCGATGCGAGAGGTTGGCGTAGGGGTGGATGTCGGAACCAATCTCGGCAGTGAGATTGCCAATCAACGTCTCGAGTGTCCATTGTGAGTGTAATGATGCTGGCCCTACGCGAAGTCCCTCGGGAATAAGGTGGATGAGACTGTGTACACTTTGGCGGACGAAGTGCAAGCGATCAACACGGCGCTGATAGTACATTTCTTCAAACTCTCGCACAAATTCCAGCAGCAGATTATGAGCCCGTTGACGGTACTTCATTGGAATGACGAGGAGGAGGGCAACACGAACACCGGCGACCAGCTTGCAAAAATGAGAGTGGTAGAGCGGCAGCTGCAGCGCCCAGAGTAGCCCAGGAAGAAGCCCGAAGACGTAGTACTCGAACTCCCAGGCCTTGTAGCCACTGTTGATTTTGAGTGCAGGGTTTCGAGGAGGACGGCCAAAGGACCCTGGAAGAAACAAAATTGCAGCAGCTACTAGAAGTCCATGTTCATTCCAGGCAGGATCGTCGGCCAGGCAAGCCCAAGGCCAAGTAACCACAGCATCAGTTTTGTCACAACGCATAGTTCCCCGCAGCAGAGAGATGATCAAGTCAGTCAAGTTCAGAGCAACGTGATGCATGATGTCGCCAGGAAAGCAGCGTGGAACACCGAAGTTCCGAGGGAGCCCGCTGAAGATGCTTGGCTTCGCGATTCCAGTCTCGAGACGCCGACGCGCGAACTGAGTCTGGTTATCTGAGGTCAGCACATAGCGGAGATTCTTCTCGTAGCGTTCAGCGGTGAAATTGGACCAAGAAACACCAGGGGGGGTGCCGAGTATATCTGCGAAGGCGACATCCCCGTGATCACAGCCGCGCTCGAAATAGTTCAGTGGCTTGAGCATCGCTGGGTAGTAATGGGCACCATGTGGTTTCCGCCGTCCACGCAGTGCGCAGTACAGCCGACACCCTTGAGCGCCGTGGTGTCCGACAAGACCGTTGAGATACGCCATAGCTGGACTGTCCGCGGTCGCGAAGATAATGATGGGAAAAGATGTGAACAGCCGCTCCTCCGCCGCATCCCAGATCTTGAGGCCCTCGCGCTGCAGCGCGGCAATGTGGTAGAGACCGGGAAACAAGAAAGACTCGAGGTTCTTCGGCTTTTGCGGCCCAGGGATGACCGCCCCAGGAAAGACGTTGCACTTCTTGTAACGCTTGTCAGGACCGAGCTCAAAGACGACCCAGATATAGACCCAGCAATCAGATTGTTTAGACTCATAGAGCTGCGCGCCATCGACAGAGAACATCAGCGTGAAGTCGTCATCAGAGATCAGGCCAGAGTCGACAGCGTCCAGATAGTCACTTGAGCAGTAGAAGTCTTCTATGTCCTCCATCGCGATGCCAAGCTGCAGGCGCGTAATCAGCTCTGCGGTCAGCTGCTTGCGTCGCTTCATGTAGGTAGCATTCTGACGTGACAAGTACAGGGTTTGGGCCTGCGGGCCGAAAGGGAGAGTATCGAAGGTACGCCGCGCGATCCTCTTCTTCCCCTCGACGCGATAGCGTGGCTCCGCCTCGGGGCAGAAGGGACAATTCTCAAGTGATTCGTATGGGCCAGTAAACGCACAACAGCTGTTGACGCACATGTCGGTCTTGATGGGGGTTACGCCAGTGAGATCCGCGACAAGCCGTTCGATGGCTTCGTATGTAGGCACCTCGAGCGTGGGGTCACGCTCCATCGCTGCAAAGCGGTTACCCCGGTAAGCCTTCTCCGAATGGCCGTTCTCCATGTAGAGACGCAACGCGTAGCGATAATCCGGGTCCCGCGCGAGGTCAGGTAGGCTTCGTGGAGGGTCACGCAAGCGCGCGATAGTCTCCGCATCCAGCTTCGACTTCTCCAACGTGGCATCTTTCAAAAGCTCGATGAATTTCTGCTGGTCGCGCAGCTCTTGTAGTCGTGCGACAGCGGGTGCGCCGTTGTCCTCATGCCTACCGTACTCTGGATCCTCCGCTTCCTCGCATGGTCCTGGAACTTCGCCGTGACCGAGATTGAGCGTGGCCTCGCCTTCGAACGGCAATGGCGCATTCTCTCTCTGCGCATCAAGGTCCTGCGCGATAGGTGGAGTCAAGGGGACCGCTCCCTGAGATGCCTCTGTATCATGTGGCGGAGGACTCGTCTCCTGTACACGGTCCCCCTGCATCTAGATTTATGAGTCCTAGCATACAGACGTCAGCATAACTGCACAGTACCTCGTCGGGCTCGGGGCGAACTGGCTCTTCTTCGTGTTCGTGAGTGCTGTTCGTCTGCAGAATTCATGTAAGAATCGACGTGATGCAGCTATACATAAACTTACCTGACGTCCCTCCACGCGCAGCCGTTTTCGAGGGGGCTCGGACTCGGAGAGGCCACCGGACGGCGCTATCGGTGCGCGACCAGGAATATTGAAGGCCACGCCCATAGCGCGCGCAAGGTCGTCCTGCCTGTATCTGGCGTGCATGCGATATGTCGACTCGCTGACGGGTCTGAGTCGCCCGTCGCAGCCTTTGGTGCAGTCACACTTATACTTGCTGTTGCCCTCTCCATCCGACTTGGTCTGCGCAGTTCCGGCACTCCCGAGCGAAGCAAAGTAGTGTTGAAACATGTTATAGAGAAGAGGCGGCCCAGGGAGACAACCAGAGCGGAGGCGGGAGACGACCAGAGGAAGAGGAAGAATGGCAAAGGCACTGGGAGACCGATGTGATTGACGGACAGACTGTCTACGTACATGTCGGGACCGTCCGAGTCCATATCCCTGTGCATATAGCGACGTCCACCGATTCGAGACACACGCCGGACAGGCAAAGAGACATAACGCGTCCGAGTCCAGCTGAGCCTACGTCATGATATGGATTTCGGACGAGAGATGGCGGAGAATGTCAGCCTCTTACAGCTGTTTGCAAAATCATTGGACAGTAACTCCGATTGACGCGCCGCGCCCAATTTGCGCAAAAGACGCAAAACGCGCGGAGAGCTCAGACTGAGATTCAGAGGACCTCGTCGGTGCTCCCTCAGTGGCTCAAAAGCGGTATACTCGCGTATATATGCTGCTATGTGCTATAACCACCTTCCTGTACATTTTCCTTGGACAGAGGACACGAATACGAATGCTTGAGAATCACGGTTTGGGCGCCTAATTGACAGCTCAGCGGGCGCCTAAGAGGAAGCTGGCACCAGTGCAGACCAGTGCCACCTCGAGCGTTCTGAGAGCACGGCAGTGGCCTTTGTGACATTGTACAGGGCTGAGCAGCCTGTATAGGGGTCCGGGGAACATGTCTATGTCCTTTTTTACCCTTCATATATACTTGGACATGTTGGACCGCATGGTCGGCTCATAGGAATAAGTGAGGGCTGCATCTCGCACCTATGGGCTCAATTGTTCCCCATACCAGTCCGAGAGCATGATAGCAGTCTACTAGAGCCCAGAAGCATGGTTCATTTTAGTCAATACCTATCGTTGTGCTCGCATCCGTTCGTCGAGTCGTCGACGCCCTCTTCTAGTTCTAAGCGCCCAATGCGCTAGCTTAGACGCCCACGATTTGGCTCGTTTCGTATCCTCAGTATATCGTCCCATCGACTCGTACAGGGCGGGCGAGGACTAATAGTGACAGGCAAGACACAAATATTGCATTCTGGACGACTCTCCCGGCTTTGAGGGTGCATCGCCGCCTGGTCTGAGCTCATCGTGCGTTTTGCGTCTTTTGCGCGAATTGGGCGCGGCGCGTCAATTGGAGCGCCGGTCCAATGATTTTGCAAACAGCTGTAGACGCCCGACGCCGTTCTTGCCAGATTTGACCTGTTCCAAAAGAGCGCGATACTGCCCGCACCGGTCCAAAACGTTCTAAAAAAAGTCGATTTTCACTGGGGTTCATGGTTTGGCATCTGACATCGAAGCTCAGCACCCGGGACTCCAGGAATTCAGATGGCGCGATTACAGGTGCGTGCGGCCATATCTTGAAGCGCCTCGCATACTATTATAGTCTATCTTCGCGCTATCCCAGCTTCGAATCCCCCGATGAGGCGAAGATAAGAAACGTTCGCTGACATTTCTACGCTGAAAAGCGGCGTACAGTACCTGCGATGCATGGTGCATTGCATTGTATCTTTCTCCCACACCGCCGGCCAGGCGGTAGTGCACTTCCCGCCTGCACCTACTACTATATAACCCTACCTGCCAGCCCCCGGCTTCCGAGCCTCGACGCATCCTCTGTGCCTAACCTCAGGCCGATTCCCCTCCACCACTCGAAGTCGCGCTATCTCTAGCTGCCATCGGGGACGACTATGAGCAGCGCCCCTTGGACCATCTATGCGGAACGCTTGCAGAAGCTGCGTTATGGGTATCCGCTATGGGTTCCTGACCCGCCTCCCGGGCAGGGCGAAGTGCAGCTGGGCGACGTCGGATGGATTTATGAAGGCGAATTCATGCGTATGTTCAACACTATGAGACCCACCGACGAAGATCAGGCTCTCGGGGTTCCTCCTGCATTCACTCGACTCGACCCTGCGCCCCTCCACATACGTGGACCTCGAGAGAGAATTCGGCAGGGGCTCCTCAGCGATGGGATCAGCCACGAACGCGTCATCTCAGGAGGGATAGATGCTAGCGGGTTGGTATTTTGCCCCTAAAGCAGTACCGGCGCGTACTGACGAGCAGCGATTGTCAGGCCTTCGACCGCCCTGCCATCGGGCCGTCTGCAGTTGTCCTTCAGCTGTCTCGACAACTCCGGGGCATTCCTCGCGCCCAGCCCCTCGGTGAACACCCACGACATCATGTCGAGGATATCTATAGTTGAATACATTAAAGCGCACCACGACAGCTGGTTCGACTTTGCGAACGCGAGGCTAGGGCTTGGACTCAGACAGGAGGACATACACTTCGTCTGTGGTACAAAGAAGACCGTCCGTTGGACAGTGGCCGCGTTCCAAGGGCGCTATCGCGAGAAGAACGGCTCGCTCACCGCTACTCTCGGCGCCCTCCCTGGCTCAGTGAACCTCTCTATGTCGATCTCCGACCAGTCTTTACCATCAACACACTACCGCGAAGGCCCACCCGGACGGACACTGAGCGACCTCGCACGCATGATCACAGTGGGTGACGCCGGGGCCGTAGCGCCGACTGGATCCACTGAGGCGGCAGATCAGTGCGTCTTCATCCACACGTACAGGATGAAGAAGCGGAACGCGCCGTGGGGCGTTCTCAAGGCGGGCGCAGGGCCTCATGAACTGAGGCGTTTCCCCAGGGATCCTGATGGGGTTCCCGACATGGGGCCCAGGAGGGGTTTCCCGGCGATCTTTAGCAGGCGCGTTCCTCCCGTCGACGCGAGTGGGAGACTTACGAGTACAGGAGGAAACCCCGGCGCGGGCTCTCGAGGCCCCGTCCGGGAGACTGAAGTAGAGCCTGACGAGGAAGAATGGGATGCGTTGGAACCAGTTCCTGCGATGTTAGACGGCGACCTCGAAGCCGTAGGACAGCTGAGTCTTGAAGAACAGCGCGGCAACGGACGAGAACAGAACCTAGACGATGCCAAGTCCCACTCCGATGGAGTCGAAGGTCGTCAGGTACTCCCATTGGCATCGTTCGCCTGGCTAGTATGACTTGACTCGTTACTGACTAGACGTTGTAGAGGGTCGACCCTGTAGGCTGCTTGCTGGACTACATTCTCCGGGTACGTACCCATTCCGCCGGCCCTCGCATTTGTACCGGCGTCATTCCGATGTCTGTCTTTCGTTATTCATGCTATCCTTCAGCACAGCGACGCGGAGATGGCGATCGCGTCCGATGTAGATCTGTACATCATCCTACGTAACGAGGTGAGCATGATGAGCATTCCCGCGCTTTTCTCGTTTCTCACTCTACCTTTCCTACAGTCACAGTGGCCGGAAGACATGGACGAGGCACTTTCTCGGATAGCGCCGACCGTACACGTGTATGCCAACGGAGGTTCGTCCCTTCTCGCTCGTGTGGCGCAGTAGCCTCATGGATGCGCATGACTGCAGTTGGCACTGTGCTCGACTCGGAAAAAGAGTGGCAAGCGTGGCTTGGCGGCACAGGCGAGGAGAAGGACGTCAGAAAGCCGAGGGACAAGGAGTCAGCCACTCTTCACCGACGTGGCTTTGCCGGGAGCCTGTTCGGAGAATTTCGCGCGAGGGAGAGGGCGCTTCTGCGCCAAAACAACCTCGGTGTCATCAATCGGACGATCCTTCAGACGCTGAAGGGTGGGCAAGTAACGGACGAGACATCCCCGCCCGACCTGTGTTGTGGCATTACCCGAGTTCCTACGCCATCTCAGTGACCGCCTTCGCAGGTATCTCGTTAATTCGCTTGCAGTTCGCACCATGCTAGCACCTTCACGATGCTCCCGGATCGTCTCTATGACTCTTACGTCCGCGTCCCGGATCTTGGCAAATGTTGCTCTGATATGTCTCCACATTCTGCAGTCCCGCGCCGTCCCATACAGTGCCCATCTAAAATATCATCATCGCTGTTGTTGACGAAGCGTTCGTGACGGACTGGGCCGCCATCAAGAGAGTTCCAGCCTGAAAGTCTATAGAATCTATGAGCGATTAGATGACATGTATGAGGTATACCATATAGGCAGGATATCGACGTCTGTGCACGACGTCCGTCTCGGAGACACACCGCCGAACTCAGAGCACCGCCGCCTTCTTCTCGTCCGAGGCCGCGCCCACGACGACATACTCCTCGTCCACTGGGACCTCCTTGGTCTCCGCTGCGGCCTCGAGTTGCTTCTTCGCGTTCACGGAGCTCAGGTACGCGTCTAGAGCGTGTAAGGATTTGCAGTGAGCACGGAGGGATAGAGGAAGGGAATGGAGGGTGGACGCACTCCAAAAGAGCGAGACGACGCCGACGGTGACGAAGCGCAGGTGCGGCGGTACAAGCGCGAAATTTATCACCTGCGTCGGGATGAACACGCCCCTGTGTTGGCGAGCGCAGTCAGTCGACAGCGGGCGCGGTGTGCAAGAGCGGAGCGGAGGAGCGGGAGGGGGCGGGACGTACCAGTTACGGAGCAGCGTGGGCACGTACGCGTCCTGTATCCGCTCCTTGGCGTCGCGGATGGTCTTGCCCTCGAGGAGGGTCAGCGAGCCGAAGAACATGCCGACGACCACTGCGGGCGCGCGCGTCAGCTTTGGGCTTCAGCTTCGCGTGACTGAAGACTCACTTGGCGTGAAGACGCCCTGGTCGAGGTATACCTAGCGCGCGTTGAGCGTCAGCACGCGGTGAAGGGTCGAGTGTGGACGAGACAGTGCGAGACGTACCCTGTACACGACGGCCTTGGTGGGCGAGGAGAACTTGAGGCGTTCGAGGAACTGCAGCCACTTTGTGAGGATGGGCCCGAAGATCGCACCTGCGAAGCGGAGCGTTCAGCGCTCTGCCACGTTTGCACCGCTCTGCATATTGTTTCACTGCGCGGCGCAATGCGACGCTACGCGTAGGACAGAACAGAGCGGGGCACGAAGCGGGACTTACCCCCGTAGAACGACAATCGCGCGGTCCGCATGAACTGAGCCCCGCCGCGCGAGCTCACCGTTAGTATCCTGTCATGTGCGGAGAGAATGGTAAAAGAGCGCGCACGTCGTGGTCCCTGCCCTTCTTTTCGAACACCTGCTGCGCGACGATGTCGCCCGCGCCGAAGAGCACGGCGGACGTCGCGCACTGCGTGACCATGGGCTTGCGGATGAGCGCCGCGCTGCACAGGATCGGATTCAGTCAACACCATGGAGCTTGCATGAGGCGCGCGGCGGGGTGCGCTGGCGTGCGGAAGCGAGGGTGGACGTGTACGTACTTGAACGCTTGGAGGAGACCGGCCATTTTAGCAGTCACAGCAATTAGCAGAGCACGTGGTCGTCCAGTCTCGGTCGACTGTCTCGCGTCTCTCGTAGAAAATCTCTCCGACTTCAGGTATTTATCGTCGTCGCCGTCGTCTGCAGCGATGCGCTGGCCGCTGTGGCAGAAGAGGAGGAGGTGGTGGTGGTGGGGAGAGAAGGAGTGGAGACGACTGAGTCGGGTGAGGAATCAGATTTATTGGGCGCGCGCCTCTTTCCCCGGACCACGGTGCGCTTCCCCGGACTCGACCCCTCCCATCGCGCTCGGCACGGCCTACCCCGCACGGCTCAACGCTGATGGGGTCGGCGAATTCAGGGCGGGGAGCTTGAAGCCTGCACTGGCCATTGGTGGAGGGCGGAAAAAGGTGCGACGGTGGCGAGACGTCAGACAAACAGATGCAAGTGTTGTAACGAGGACATTGAAATCAAGAGGTGCGGTGACTGCTACGAATGTTGAGGGAATACTACAGCACGAACAAGAGGAGATACATAATTTACCATGCCTGCACAATAGACAGCACATTCACCGAACAAGCTGTCCGACCGACTGCTAGCAAGCCCAACCGACTCCGGACAAGTCCATCATATCCGCCCATCCTTTCCTGGTCCAGCACGATCCAGTCACCCTGTGACATCCCCGAGCGAGAGACGATCGAGGTGTGGCGAGCATCTAGGGAGAACTAACCCCGAGCGACGGTCTACCGCCACAGCTTGGCCCAGAGGATGATGAGGATGAGCAAAACGAGCACGACGATGATCGCCGCCGTCACGAAGCGCTGCTGGTACATCCTGCAGTTCAACGCGTCCGTCAGAACCATCTAGTAATCGCCATGAATGCGACAACAACAAGACACGGAGGAAACGTACCGCCTGATCATCTTCTTCAGCGTCCCCGACGCACGGTCTATCGACGTGTCCGCGCGTTGCAGCGTGTCCCGCGCGTTCTGGATCTGCTCCCTCTGTCCGCGCAGACTCCGCAAAATGTCCGCGCCCTGCTCCTCCGTCTCGAGCGCTATCCGCTGGCTCTCCAGCAACCGCCGCGAGCCGTCCTCGAGGAGCGCCGTGCCCGCGAGTAAGCGTGTCCGGTCGCTGGCCGCGCCGTACGGCTCGTCGCTCGTCGCACCTGCGCCCATACCGGGACGCGCGAGGAGCTCGGAGCGGGAGAGCTGCGCGTGCTGGTCCTTGGAGAGCTTCTTGTACCGCTGGAGGTCCGCTTTGGAGGCTTTGATGCGGGACTGGTAGGATGGTCGGAGGGACTGGGGGATGCCCTGGATCTCGATTTCCATTTGGGAGACCTGGAGGGGTGGCGGCGTTAGCTGCGTAATCTCTCCTTACGGTGCGGCTGCATCTGAGGGTGGAGGGACGTGTACAAGCGGAGAGGGAAGTGCTTATACGACGCGCAAGCTGCGGTCGGAAGTGGTTACGCGCAGGACATATCATGGGCGTTGCCGAGCGCAAGCACTGAAGAGACACAGAAAGAATAACAGCAGCCTGTTCCGTGTAAGACGTACCATCTCATCCGCCTCGTCGAGCTCCATCTCGACCCGTCTCAGCGCGGCCTTGCGCTGCTCTATTCCGCAGTTCACATATGCGTCAGCGCCCACCGTCATCACACCAGTATCGGAGGAAAGACGCACCGCCCTGTGCATCCTTTGCGTCGCCCTCGAGCTTGTCGCGGATGCTCTGGATGATCTGCTTAAAGTCCTGCTCGTAGGAGTCGAAGAGCGCGGTGGGAGAGGTGTCCATGGCGGCGTGCGAGGCGTGGTCGTCTAGCGGCGTGTGCCCGGGAGTCGCAGAGAGGTGCTCGGCGTACGGAGGAGGAGGAGGAGGGCGCGAGGGAGAGAACAAAAGGTCGGTAGAGTGCGTAGAGAGTGTGCTGCTGAGTGAGTTGACGTCGGCGCCCGGTGCAGCCTTGTTTGGCCTTGTTTGAGGAGAACGACAACATCGTCTGTCGTTACCTACTGCCACCTCCCCACCGCCCCTACTGCCACCTCTCTACCAGACAAAATGCAGGCTCCCGCTCAGGCTCAGGTTCCCCGACAGACTCTCGCCCAATGGCTCTCCCAACAAACCTGGGCCAGAACCGCAGAGCTCCCAGGGACGACCTCCTGCCAAGAGGCACCTTCCCAGAAAGAGACCCATCAATACAGGTATTTCGACAGGGTGGAACGGACACCCGAGCTGCCGTTCTTGAGCATGCATCGTGGGTGGGTGGACCAGCTCCTTGCACGAAAGGACATTGTGCCCCACTTTGCAGCAATGTGGGCCACAATCTGTGACGAGGAGCTGGCCTATCGGTCCGAGTCAGAGCTCAAGAGCCACCTTGCCGACTTGTGGAAGGCCCTGAACTCGGGTCTCCCCCCGGACAATGACAACCAATACCCGGTGGAGATCAGGAACGCGCCATGGAAGCAGCGCAAAGTCACCAGCGGGTACAGCAGCAATGTCACCGGGATTGCGTTCGACATTGCTGCATTCTTGCAAACCGCCCCGCAATGGGGAGACCCAGCCACCTGCGACACCATCTACCTCCTTGTCGAGGTCAAGACCGAGCGCGCCATTCTTGCGAAGGTCGAAGACCTTGAAGCGCGCATCGAGGCGAACATGATGCCACAACTTGACCTCCCCAGCCTCACCGAGGTGGAGCAGATGCTTGTGCAGGTGAGCACGAATCCTCCACCCTCCCCCACCCTTTTCAAACGTGTGACTGACCTCGTGTTTTCTGCACAGTGCTTCACACAAGCAAAGGTAACGAAATGCGAAGTGGTGGTCCTGATGGGCCACAACTCCGTGTACCTGCTCCAGGCCGTCAGATCGGAGCTGTTCCTTCAAGGCCCCTACTATCGCTTCCCCACCCCCGGTCAGCTAGCGTTCACCCCGCTCGACGCCATGCGGGTCTTGGCGAGTGCATACGTCGTGAGTGTCCACGCCCGCTTCCCATGTATATCTGAGCTCACTTTGGAGCTCGTCTCATAGCATCGCGCATATGTGCTGCATACCGCTGAGCCCCGCATTCCGCCGATCCCGTCTACACCTGCCATCCCTTCCTCACCGCTCGCAACCACCCTGGCGAGGCTCGTGCATGCCCTCAGGCGAGTTTGGGACGAAGTGCGTCTGGCGACCTGCCGGACGGTATGCGTCCGTTACCCAAATGGCCGTGTTGTGATCTACGACTGAAGCAGGCCTGCACTGACTGGGCCTACGGTGTCATCGCCCCTCTTCCCTGTCATCGAGCAGCTCGGGCACCACTTGTCCAGGGCGGTGACCCTCAGCGTCACCGAGTGCCTCGATGGCGGGGAGTTGGCGACCGCGTGGCGCGGCACTGTCAGCGTGACCTCTGTCATCATCAAGACCAACTTGATGTTCATCGACGACTGGACAGAGTGTGAGGTGATCAAGGAGTGGGATCGCCTGACCCTAGCGCTACCCCGGGACGCACGAGTGGCGAGTGCGCTCCCCATCCCGGCCTACTATGGCCTGTTTGGGGAGGCGCGCGCCAGCATCATTTTGATGTCGGACTGCGGCGAACCCATTGACGACTTTCCAGACATGGAGGGGTGCCTGCGGTAAGTGCCGTTTTAATGTTTCTTGTCTAGACTTTGAACTTATCCTATTGACTGAACGTACTATCAAAGGGATGCGCAGAGGGGGGCCATCGCAGCGCTCGAGAATGCAGGTGTCAAGGTTCGCGATGTCGCTGGACGCAACACAGTTTTTGACGGGACGAGGGTGTGCATCATCGACTTCGTGTAGGGTTCGACATTTCCTTGCTGCGGCTGCTGATCTGCGATTCTGGCACCTGTTGAATGGACTGACATGTCCTGGTCACCATGTATAGCTACCCATATACCCGATATTTATGCATCCACTTGTGTTGGGCATGGTCCCTCAGAGCAAACACACAGTCTTTACTCTGGCGCATCAGCGCAAATGCGCCAGTGCGCCATTGCAGTGAGCCAGTTCTTACATGTCATTGGTACTCCATTCTGGTGCACCGATTGGGTGCACTGGTGCACATGCGCCAGTGCGCTCAAACATTCCAGGCTAAGTTTTAGCGCAATCGCGCATTCATTAATAATGCTCATAATATTCATCTCATATATACTATAATGACGGCCGCACATCTGGATGCTCGGCCACCAGCATATGTCAACTACTTCTCACTGGCGGCCACGCATTCAGATGCTCAGCTGCTAGCTCAGCTCAACCGGCTCTTACTGGCGGCTGGGTGAGTGAGTTGATGATGCTGCATTGTTTGGCCTTGTTTGCTGAGCTTGCTGGTCTTCCAAGTTTTGTAGAGAAGTGTGGTGAAGGGCGCAAGACCGACACTCGAGGTGGCGGAGAAGAGGATAAAGCCGTGGGAAACTCTATATACAGGTGGCGCGAGACTATGTACGAGCTCTCGCAGACTACCTTCATCAGGAAAAATGTACTTTACTACAGTTTCCTATGTAGCTCACGTAGCTCGGGTTGCTCAATTGCTTGGTCCCGATTGACATCAGAATCCCCTGTACTACGTAGCACTACAGTAGGACCAGTAGCAGAGCGCTCGGATACTGTAGCTTGCTCATAGCCAGCTCATATTCGCATGTTGCACCTGTTGCTGGGCCCAGATAATCAGCCTGCACCACACACTTGCATCGTGTCGCAGCTCGCAGACAAGGAAAGAAACAAATACACCATATATTGTAGTCCTACTTTACATGCGCCTATAGCTAGGGAACCTGCATAGCATACCATAGTACTACTACACAGTGGTCTAGGGAAGGTATGATGAGGCTTATTTTCAAGTCGAGGATGATACCAAACCAGATGATTCAGAAGAAGCTTAGATGGACCACATCCGAGTTGTTTGCTCACCAGACATGAAATAGACATGCTCTCACAGAACCGTGTCTCCTCTGAAGTACCACTCCCCACCATGTCTTGAGGCTCGCGAGCATTACCGGTCTGGAGATGGACTGGGGTGGCTCACCTTGGGCACGGTGATGCGACCCCACTCCGCGCACGAGGCCGCAGAGCACCGAAGCTGCTCCCTTCGTGCATCTTCACGCATCTTCGCAGTTCTTCGCACAGATCCGCAGGCCTTCGCAGCTTCGCAGCCTCCGTAACAAATTGATGAACTCTGAACCTAGAAGGCAGGAGCACGACTGTAAGCCGCACAAAGAGAGTCTTCAGTCTGTGAGCGAAAGACTGTATTGCATAGAGTAAGTACCTGTAAGCCGCACAAAGAGAGCTACAAGTACTTGGTAAGTAAACCATATATGTAGGCATAGATGTGTAGTACTTACTCTTCAGTCTGTGAGCGAAAGACTGAAGAGCAGGGGCAGAGAATGTCCTCCTTATATACAAGTCCAGAGGACGCATGAGTAAGCGAAGAAAGGAGGGCATGTGATTTAGCATATGATGAGTAAGACGATGGTGCGAGGATGGTGTAAGTATCGCACCATTGACTAGAACTATCTAGACGAGTCCATAGGGATCCGGAACAGCGTAGAACGCACTGGAGAAGTCCAGAAGTGTCCGGAAGAGAAGTATTGTACAAAGAAACAAAAGAAACTATATATGGTAAGTAGGAACATCCATGCTGTGAAGCACAGCCACTGTGTGACCTCCGGACCGCGTATGGCCAGTACGCAACCCTAGAAGTTCAACACTCCCACTCGTTCAAGCTGTCGGATCCACCAAACCAATGCCTTTCCTGAAGCGATCCACAATAGCGAGCAGAACGTTCTTGGTTAGAGCATCGGCAAGTTGATCCTCAGAAGCCACAAAGAATATCTCGACGCTACCTCGCTTGATTTCCTCACGAATGTAGTGGTAGCGGATATCTATGTGCTTCGTACGGTGATCGACAACGGGGTTGACAGACAAGAATATAGACCCTTGATTGTCCAAGCACATAGGCGTAGGATGGGTCATGTCGTCCCCGAGTTCTTCGCCAAACGTCTGTAGCCACGCCAACTGACGACAAGTATCTGAGGCAGCCTTGTACTCCGCTTCGGTCGAGGAAAGCGAAATGGTCGGCTGACGCCTCGATGCCCATGATATAGCACCACCTGCCATCAAGAAGACGAAGCCAGCAGTTAAATGCCGGTCGTCGCGGTCCTCACCCCAGTCAGAGTCCGAATAGGACAGCAGACCGTCGTTGGACGCCCCTCGGTATCGCAAGCGAAGATGTTTAGTCCCTTGTAGGTAGCATAGGACATACTTCGCATAATGCCAATGCAGATCCGATGGATTGGCGTTGTACTTAGACAACCGCGTGATGGCAAAGTCGATGTCAGGACACGTCCCAAGAGTTGCGTAGAGAAGACTGCCGATCAAACTCTGGTAGCGCTGACGAAAGGAATCGGAAGCGGGCTGGTCCGTTGCTTTGAACTCAGCACCAGCAGGGAGGGGAGTGCGAGCCGGCTTGCAGTCAGCCATGTCGAAGCGTTTGAGGACAGACTGGATGTACTCTTCCTGGTCGATGTCGATCGTTCGAGTAGTCCGATCGCGTGTGATACGAAGACCAAGGAAGCGCTTTACAGCACCCAAGTCCGTCATTTTGTACTGCTTCTTCAAGGCATCCTTAGTGTCTTTGATATGGCGCCGGTTATCGCCGAGGAGTAGTAGATCGTCGACATAGAGTACGACAATCGTAACGGAATCTCCCCCTTGTCGCCGATATACGTAGACTCCGGCATCAGAGTACGTCCGTTGGAATCCCAGGTCAAGGAGAGATTGGTGAATTTTCGCGTTCCACTGATGCGACACCTGCTTCAGACCATAGATGGTCTTTTTAAGAAGACAGACATAGTTCTCCTTGCCAGGTACAACCCATCCCTCAGGTTGTTCCATGTAGATTTCCTCCTCTAAGTCGCTGTTGAGGAATGCGGTCTTAACGTCCATAGACTCGATGTCCCAATCCTCAAGCGCAGCATGCGCGAGGAGGTAACGAATCGACTCAAACCGCGCCACAGGCGAGAAGGTCTCATGGTAATCCTTTCCCCAGACCTGGGTGAATCCCTTAGCCACAAGGCGAGCCTTATAACGACCATCATGCTTAATGTCGTATACCCAACGGTTGGCAACGACGTGCCGGTCTTTAGGCGGCGGCACCAGGACCCAAGTCTTGTTCTCCATAAGCGAATCATACTCTGCTTTCTCAGCAGCACGCCACTTCCCCGCATCAGGAGACTTCATGGCATCCCTGTGAGAGTTGGGAAGCCCAGTCTTGTATTGTGACGTGGCAAGAAAGAACGTGATCGCCTCAGCTTCAAGCTGTTCACCATCAGCTCGAGTACGTGCATCCACCTGTGCTGGAGATTCATCGCTGTAGATGTTGTTCTTATAGTAGCGTTCAGGAGGTCGAACGTTCTCCCGATGCGGGCAATCTGCAGCAACACTAGGACCTCCCACTGGCTCATGACGACGGCGCTGGTGGGTAGGTCTAGGCAGTTCAACAGGTGGTGGAGGCACAGGCTGTGGTTGCACTGGAGGCGGCTCAGCAACGATAGGCGGCGCTGGAGGAGCAGGAGGTGGAGAGGGAGGCCGATCCTCTACAACTTCAGGTTGAGGATCAGGCAGAGGCAGAGGGAGGTGATCGTCTGACTCCGGATTGGAGACGTTGTCAGACTGATCATCGTACTCTGGGAACGGACTATCGTCTGGGGTAACAGGACGATTGCCGGGTAGAGAGCGTGCAGGGAAAGACTCTTCGTCAAATATCACATCGCGAGATATGACGATAGAGCGGGTGGCCGGGTTCCAGAATTTATACCCCTTAGTGCCCAGCTCATACCCCACGAAGACCATCTCGACTGCCTTCTTGTCGAGCTTGCCTTCGCGCTTGGACTTCTGCACGTGGACGTAGGCTTTGCAGCCAAAGACACAGAAATAGGACACGTCTGGTACGGTCCCATCCCATGCCGTGATAGGGCAACGCCATTTCAGATGTCGCATAGGCTGACGATTGTAGATATGGACGGCAGCCTCAACGGCGAGTTGCCAGAAACCGTGGCTAAGTCCAGCGTG
>MU277764.1:83129-93668 GCA_022385805.1 Pilatotrama ljubarskyi | reverse complement strand
CTTATATACTACTGTACATGTGGCTGTGCTAGAACTATCCAGTATCTACCAGCCACAAACTCTATTGTCTGTGCGTCAGCACCTATGACTAAGTGCGACCGGTTGACTATGCTGCTATTACTAAGCGCCTAGTTCAACACTCTCTGGGCTCGGTTCGCACGGACTTCTATCTCTTCGTTGCTCAGCCGCCATCTTCTCTGGGTGCGAGTGCACCCCACCCTGATCTCCCTCCCTGTTCACACCCGTCTGATCTGTCTCCTTGCCAGTGCTGCAAGTGCTGGTGGCGCACCGTGAATCGTGTCGCTCAGATCGTCGTGTATTACGTAGCCATGAATAGAATCATTGAGATTATTGTCATTATATGTGCTCGCGCAAGGCGGTATTGTTTCGACGCGGGTGGGCAGCTTTTCGGAGTCAGCAGGAGGTAGGCTATGCAGCTATGCAGCGTGCTAGGGAGGCTGCATGTCCCCGGGGAACTTGATGCGGCATAGCACCCAGAATGCTACAGTGTCTTGCCGCCCCGTGCGTGTTTCGGCTGTAGAGCCGGGAAGCGCGTTGCAAGCGTTGGCGCGAGGTCCTGCATGGCGTTACCAGTCATCGCACGGGAACATGCAGAGCTATGTATGAGATGGCACGGTGTGTTGCATCGCGCTGTCGGACAAGCATGTGTTGTCTTACAGGGCGCTGCGATGTATCGCCGGTACACTACGGATCCCTAGTAGAGTCCGTGGGCTAGCTGCAACTCATCGCGTGCTACTGCCATGGCTGCAAGTCGCTGCGAAGCGAGCCGTGCTCTACATTGTCATGTATAGCATATCGCTACTTTGCTAATGAATACGACGAGTACAAGCCCATCGTGTCCGGGCTAGTGAACGTTGTGTTGACCGTCCGCGATGACGACCAAGCCAGCCGGCCAGTGGCCCTGTTTGCGTCTATTTGCATCACTACTTCAGCGTCATAGCAGTATGGGCGCTTCTTGTAGCTCACGGTTTCGTGAATACCTCGTACGTGGTTGAGGGACAGGCCCGGCGAATGTCATGTATCACCTCCTGAAGGGGTTTCATGAGTATCTGACGAGGTACGTTTAATATTTTATAGAGGAAGGAGCCGTGCTCAATGGTACAGGAAGGAGGAGTTCTCAGTCATCATCATTGGTTTAGACGGCGCGGGGAAGACGGTTCGTTTTCTACGTCGCCGGGTATGCGCTGCAGCTACAACCCTCACATAGACATTGCTTGAGAAGATCAAGACCTTGTATAATGAGACGCCAGGATTATCTCCGGACAAGATAGCACCGACTGTTGGTCAGAACAGTGCGTATCGGCACTCTGTGATGACACTGGCCCTTCACTTCAGTCCTCTACGCTTTTTACAGTGGGGAAAATCACGCTTCCTTCCACCATACTGAAGTTCTGGGATCTTGGTGGCCAGCGCGGTATACGGTCTATCTGGCATCGGTACTATGACGATTGTCATGCAGTCGTCTTCGTCATTGACGCGGAGGACCGCGAACGGCTCAGTGAAGGATGGGAAGTCTTCGGTATGCCAGTGACCTCGTGCTGCGGACGTTTACTGACGGAGAGGAAGGAACCTAAGACTCGGTGTTGTCTGCACCGCAGATTCTAGGCGTACCTCTCTTGTTGCTGGCCAACAAGCAAGATAGTCCGCAGAGCCTGTCCGTCGAGGAAATCCGGAACGACTACGAAGAATGGTATCGGAGGAAACTGGACAGCGCTCGACGAACCCATGACGGGGAGATGGATATGCAACAGCGAGCGGAGCGTATCGCAAGCCTGGACGTTATGGGCATCTCTGCATTGGAAGGGTAAGCGAACGACAGTTTGTGAAGTTCTGCATCCTCTAATGCGTGTGTAGCACCGGCGTACGGGCAGCCGCCGACGGTGAGTGCTTGGTCAAGAACGAGACCTGTACTAATTCTACGATTCTACGATGGTTAGAGACGAACAGGCGGGTCGCTGAGAGACCCATTTCCGAGTTGCGGGCAAAGTGGATGAAGTGTTACCCACCCAGGGATGGCGCCTTGCGTGCACTGGCTCTGTGGCTCGTGAGAGGCCGCTTCCACGAGGACTTCCTCTCCCACCTGTATGGCAAGTACACGTCGGAGGGCCTGCGCCACCGCCTGGGCTTGAAGAGCGCGTATGCTGGTGCAGGGGAGCTGCCATTGACCAACTATACGCCCAGCTTCAAGGGGCACATTGACTACATCTGGTACTCCTCGGCGAACCTCTCCGTTAACTCCATCCTTGGTGCGGTCGATCCTTCCTATTTGGACAAGGCAGTCGGGTTCCCAAATGCCCACTTCCCCTCAGAGTACGTCGTGCATGTCATATTCTGCGGAGGTGATGCTGATGAGGTCTGTGCGTGCGCAGCCATTTGTCCATCGTTTCCGAGTTCCGCGTCCGTCCGCCGCGGGAACCTCAGCCGGCACGCCCGCCACCCGTCTTTCCCGAATCCTCGCGAGCGCATACATAGGGTTACATGGTTGTCCATATGTCGTCCGGTGTATCGCTACTGTCCACCCTCCTCTCTCTGTCCATATTCCCTCCATATATTTCATTCTTGTAAATATTCCTGCGCTCATGCGACAGCACGGCGGCAGCAGCGATCCCCTTCTTTACCTGGAGTCACACAGCCTTTGCCCTTGTGCATTCTTCGCGTTCACTTCCCCTTCTACTGTGTTTCGGCGGTCCGTGCGGACGTTTCGGCGTGTGTTTGTGTTATTTTATCTTTGCGTTTCGTTGTTTCCTTCTTTTCGCGCTTCGTCGACTCCACTCGCCCCTCCGCCCTCCTCGCCTCTCCTCTCGTCCTATCCGATCGTCTGCTTGCTTTCTGGTACTGGTACTACATACTCTGTCGCGTTCAACCACCCTGCAAAACTGTAGCATGTGCGTGTACGGCTGTCTTGTTCAATATAAATTTCTCCAAATCTCCATCTGTCCCGGACATGCAGGTTCTGGGCGGCTCAATGGGAGCCGCTTGACTCGGTGAGCATTGGGATGAGTACTGCAAATATCATGGTTATCCCTCCCTAAGTACAGATTCAAGCACGGCCGGGCAGCGCGATAGCAGCGAGAGCGAGGTATCCAAAGCAGCATGTGGAGAGTAACGAAGCAGTGAAAGTGCCAGCAACGATCAGACTATGACCGGGGAGTGGGTATCGCAGGGGTTCGAGTGACGATGTACTCGATGGTCCGGTATACATGACGTATGGTCCTGAGGAAGCCGACGATATTTGAGTCCTTCTTATGAACGATGCGAGAGCGAAGGGTCCGGGTACTGAGAGATGCGCGGAGCTTGTCGTAGCGTTCGACGACCTCGTCTATCGTAGGGCGCTTGGCAGGGTCGTCTTGCACCATGTCCCCTATTAGGTTCACCATGAAGTCGAGGGACGAGCCCTTCTGCGTTGAACATCAGTGTCGTGAAGGTGCGAGGGTCGTGGAAAACAAGACGAACCTCGAGGAAATCTTTGCGGATCAGGTTCCCGAGGTAGTATACATCCGTGGCGAACGGGTCGCGCGGCTCGTTCGAGTGCTGGAACTCCGGGACGGTTTTGTCTCCGCCCCAGATAGGCGGCTCGCGCGGCTCAGTGCATTCGACGGGGTACTTGCGTGAGATGCCGAAATCAATGAAGAAATACTTCACTGGATGCCTCGTACGCGTGGAATACTTGACTTTGCGGTGGGTATCGTAGCTGAGTGGGTCCAGGAGAGGATGAGGGGTCTCGGTCACCAGGGGTGTCGGGTCCATCATGATATTTCTGTGCATGATGTCCCTGCACATCCGTTAGCACACTGGGCATAGCGTTATGTTTCCTCAATCGCCCACCTATGAGCCACATGTTGTTGGTGTATGAACTGTAGACCCTGTGCATTACCTGACTGAGTAACGACTCGGATGACAGTAAACCCGGAAGGCTACCTCGAAGAGCTGTCTAAAACATTCGACGGCTTCACCGACGGTGCAGAATCGTGGATACTTGTAAAGCCTCAGGTATGGCATGACCAGGAAGACGATGTCATTATCGTTCGGGGATTCCAGGACATCGTAAACGGGCACGCAATGGTTCCGAGCGTCGGAGGATAAGGGCTCGGCGGAGAACATCCGGGTGATGTCCACCTCGTGCGGGTGGATCGATTTCGATATGCGCTTGAGGGCCACCACAGCACCGTCTGAGATGCGCTGAGCATCCATTATTTGGGCAATCTGCGGACAGAGGTCAGTCTGCGCGTACGACTTAATATGCGCCAACCCACAAAAGAACTGATTCCGTCTTCGCAGTCATCAGGATCGCGTGTGGTGCCCTTCCAAGATGGAACCCATTCCGGACGATAGCGAGAACGTAGCATATATCCTTGCTCTTCAAGCCATTTCTGGTGATCTCTCCAGAACACCTCGTCGGGTTCGAGAGCATCAGGTCCTAGCGGAGCGGGGAGCGCTGGTGTATCTCGCTCAACCTCTCCGCCTCCAGCTGGTGGAGAAGGAGACATCAAGAGCGGCTCCGAAGGCAATGGTAGTATGAAACTGTGTTCGAGGCCTGCAGGTGCCGAGACTCTACGCTGCTCGCCACTAGAATGGTGAGAAGTGCATGGGAGATTGGAACGCAGTGCGCCGGGAAGTGCCGGGGACAAGCGCTGCCCCCATGGAGAACGTTGCCAGCGCTGGTACATATGTAATGCACCGCTTCAAACCTTCAACGTACGGCGTCAGTCTGGTCGCCGAACAACGCTTGACTATCTGAGCTCAATGCCCTTTCAGACGACCGCAATCTTCCGTATCCGCGATCAGAGCTATGCTTCCCGAATATTGCACCCAGTCCTGGATGCCATTCTCCTTAGAAAGCTCTCTTGAATCTCGGGGCAACGGTGCCGGCTAACAGCTGGTCGCGATGACGTTCAACACTTGCCTTGTATCCTACTCCGGCGCAGATGGCATAGTACTGATGATTTCCTCATCTAGTGTACTATCTACTCGACTGTATATAAACCATGCTCGAAATCCAGATGGTTTGTCTCTCCCTGCCTTCCCAATCTGACGGATCGGAGCTCTTCCACGTTTTCGCCGCTCTAGTACCTCGAAGCCGGACTTCATAGCTATGCCCGACGTTCCGACTGCCGCACTGGCTGCTAGCTCTAAACCCTTCTTTAAGGTCGTGTTGAAATATCGCCCAGCGAAACTGGTGAAAAGCGCGCAGGATGCTGAGCGCAGAGTCACGGAGCTCATGTCGCAGTGCGCCTTATATGCTCCAGACTACGAGTTCGCGAAAGTACAGGCTGTGCGTGCTAAGTGAGAGCCTCGCCCTTGCATTTACCGGACGTCCAGCACTCATCTACTTCCCCACAGGGTAGACGCTGCTCGGGAACGCGCCAAGGCCAGTACCTGGTCCAAGGATGGCCTTCGTCGTGTGCGGATCACATACAAGTATTATTCCAAGGCCACGTACCTCTTGGAGCTTGTTGCGGTTCGTGCAGGTGTCGTATACTCGTTGAAACCCTACTGATATGCCGAGTAGTCAGTCACAGAAACTGCAGTTAGACAGAACGGCCCAGAAGGTCAGAGAGTATCCGGCAGGGCGCACTTCCGGGCCCCTACGGACCCTGGTAGTTCGAGCGATGGGGTCATGTCAATCACGTTGAACAACGTAATCCTCAAGCCTGGGGCGAACACTATAGAACTCCCTGTACAAGGCAAGCCTTGTCTAGCAATCTACTCGGATAGCGCTGACATACCGTGGGATCCAGCCGACACGCCGCAGATGGCGACCATCCAAGTCACGATGAGAAATGTACTACATTCGCAGTCTATGCCCGGTCCTTCTCGGTCCTCCGGTGAAGATACTCGTTCTGGTTCGTTAGTCCCATGCTCGTCTCAAATGCGAAGCAAACACCTCAATTCTGGCATTCATAGACGATGGCGAGTCCATTAGCGTGACTATTACGCCGTCCGCCGAAGGTTGTTATCTCTTGGAGTATTCATTTGGCTCATATCTCACCCTCATCACCGCTGATGTTCTACAGGCGGTTCCATTGATAATGATGGCAACGACAATGGAGAATCCTCTGACGACGATGGTGACGCTGATGTTCAGACCTCAATCAGGCTCTCCAAGCGTATGGGGAAGCAACGGTTGGATGTCCGGGGAGATGTCGAGCCCAGTGCCAGTATCGGTATGTTCACATCAATGGCTTGTGTGAATATAGCCACAAGCTGTACTGCGCGCTAACATTATGGATGCTACCGTTGCAGAGATCGACGTCACCGACCTTGAGAATGTATTCAACGACGGAGACTTCTAGAGAAGCGTTCGGGGTCGATTCTCGGACGTTGTGACTCCACTATTCTGCTACCGCACTTGCTCTCGAATACGTGCACCACGCTTTCCAGTTCCTATGATACGTTTTTCTCATTTCCCGAGTGGTTGCAAACATGCTGAAGCTTCGCGAGTTGCCCGCCGGCGTTTCGCCAGTAACGACGGTCACCGACCATGTCTCTGCGCGACTTTTCCGCCTGACTCTCCCCCCTTCTGCGTCGTTCATCCTGCTGGGTCGCTCACCACCCACTGTCCTCGACCCTCTCAAGCAGACCATGCGGCGAGGTCAGGTGCTACTCGACCATGAATGTAGTGAAGCGACGACGAGTAGTATGGAATACCACTTCGAGATTGGATGGAGTGTTACTATTATGAGATACCACTGGAACGTACCCTGAAGGCCATCATGGTACATCTTGAACTGGGTACATGAAGCAGTGGACTACAGAACGACGACGGCGGCGGCGGCGGAAGCGGCGATGTGCACCGAGCGACCTCGGAGATTGAAGAGTATCATTGACCTGCACTGGCTTTTTGCGCCGGGCATCTTGCCAGCATTGCTCTTCCTCTCTACTACGCGGCTTCACCACTGAGCAGTCTTGACGCACTATGCGCATACTGAAGATTTTGAATCTTGCAGGGCGGAGTCGCGAATCAGACAGTCTAATGCCTCTCGCTTAGACGGGTATGACAAGCATGTGATACACCAGAGCGACGATAGCTGTAGCAGAGCGACGGAGAGCAAAGCATAAAGAACAACATTCAAGCACGTGGAAGGGCGGGTCGGCGAGTGAGGATGTAGTAGATCGTCCTAAATGTGTGCACGATAGCCTTGTACCAGCGTACCAGCCATACCTCGTCTCGCCGCGGGAGCCTTGCGCGCATCTTCCATGTACCGAGACCAGCCATGATCATATCAAACTTGACGGCGACTTGGTCCATAGTCGGCTGTTTGGACGGCTCGTGTTGTACCATATCCTCGATCAGGGGGTTCATGAAGTCAAGGCCGGTATACTCCTGAGGTGCCCGTTCAGCGCCCGGCTGGAGATGGAGACAATCATCAATACCTGTAAAAAGACAGTCTTGAAGACGTTCCCGAGGTAATACACATCGGTTGGAAACGGATCGCACGCGTCCAGCGATTTCTGGAACTCAGGCACCGTCCGGTCAGCACCCCAGATCGGTCGTGATCGCGGGGGACCCTGCGCAGGGTCAAATCGGCGAGACAGACCAAAGTCGATGAAGTAGTACTTGACGGGGCAACGTGTGCGGCTGTAGTACTTCGCTGTCCCGGACATGTCGCGTGTCGCCCACGTAGAGATGAAGTGGTAGAGTTGGGGATATAATGGTCGAGGGTCCATCATTATGTTCATCTTCCCGCAATCTCTATGGTGTTGGTGAGTCGAGACCTAAGCAGCTACAGTCCATCGCACGAACCTATGGGCAACATGATGGGCATGCATGAAGCGTAGTCCCTATAGAAGCGGGGTCAGACAGACAGTAGAGATGTACTGGGTTCTGCATACCTCGATACTCTGACGAACAAATTCCATCGCTTCGCCAACCGTTAGGAATGGAGGGTCAAAGAATTTGCGTAGTAGGGGCATCACAATGAGCTTGAGGTCGGGGTCGTCGGGCACGTCGAGTACGTCGTATATTGGAACGCAATGGTTGGCCGGGTCACTAGCACGAGGCTCGGACGAGAAGTATCGGCCTATTTCGATTTCGTACGGATGCACCAAAGGTCGGACCTTCTTAAGCGTGATGATTACACCGTCCGAGATCCTGGTGGCATCAAGCACGTCGCCGCGCTAGTAATTGATGCTGAGTCGGCGACATACCTGTTGAACTTCCAGGGTTGCGTACTGGCCATACGCGGTCCGGAGGTCACACAGTGGCTGTGTTACACAGCATGGACGTTCCTACTTACTGTATATAGTTTCTTTTGTTTCTTTGTACGATACTTCTCTTCCGGACACTTCTGGACTTCTCCAGTGCGTTCTACGCTGTTCCGGATCCCTATGGACTCGTCCAGATAGTTCTAGTCGATGGTGCGATACTTACACCATCCTCGCACCATCGTCTTACTCATCGTATGCTAGATCACATGCCCTCCTTTCTTCGCTTACTCATGCGTCCTCTGGACTTGTATATAAGGAGGACATTCTCTGCCCCTGCTCTTCAGTCTTTCGCTCACAGACTGAAGAGTAAGTACTACACATCTATGCCTACATATATGGTTTACTTACCAAGTACTTGTAGCTCTCTTTGTGCGGCTTACAGGTACTTGATCTATGCAATATAGTCTTTCGCTCACAGACTGAAGACTCTCTTTGTGCGGCTTACAGCTTACAGTCGTGCTCCTGCCTTCCAGGTTCAGAGTTCATCAATACCGCACGACACGGAGTGACCCACCACTATGTTTCTGCCATCTTCGCGCATGAAGTAGTCTCCGCCGTTGTCTTTGCGCCACGAGGGTATCCAGTTAGGCTTATAGCGAGGGCGAAGCATGTAGCCACGGTCCTGTAACCAGACTTGGTGGTCTCTCCACCATAGCTCAGCGTCGTTCAGTTCACCATCGAAGCGTCGCTGGGTGGTTCAAGGAGCATTTCCGGCAGAAGACATTCAAGACAACGTTGTCACAAAGTATAGGACTCAAGTACTGAAGAGTGAAAGACGCGATCCGAACGCACGCCGCATGCCTCAGCCTGAACCTGGAGGAACACTGCAAGTCGTGGTTGAGGCCAGTGGGTGTTTGTATGAACACGCCACGTGGCCACCACGAGGCTTACGGCGCGCTCCATGCAGGGCCCAATGCCTCGTCGCCTACATGCCTGCTCTCGGGCCTCCTCTGCCCTACACCTCCATTTCTGTGAAACCGCTAGGATTGCCTTGTTGTTCCTCACCTGACTTGACGTTTCTCGTGAACCACCAGGTCTGATTGAATTTACAACACATCCATCGGAAGATGTGCCGGTGTTGAACTTCGCAAGCGGCAAACCTTTGCTGCCAACGTTGAGTGTTGTATTCACTCCGCAACGTTCCCAGGAACCGTCATGATTGTCTTCATGCACTAAGTAAGAGCGCTTTGTTTCCTACATCCTGAATCTAGATACACGCCATAGCTGGATAGCCAGGTGCTAACGGTGTGTCCAAAGCCCAGCGCCCACATCGACACATATAGTCTTCCTGAGCTCGCCGCATATCCCCCGTTGCAGTTCCAGAGCATCTCTCCTATCATCCCTGTTCTGTGCTTGTTCACAGCACGCACCATCTCCCTGGATATGACCCTCGTCAGCATCCTCGAGCGCACCGTGCAAGACGGAGCTAACACTGCGACGGTTTCTGGTGTCAACGGAGCAGGTCTCCTTGGTGCCATTGCAAAGCAGCTGCCGGGTCCCACTATTGATAGGGGCTATACCAATTTGCGCTTCGTCTCAGAGAAGCTTGACGAGCATGTTGTTCCTGTTCATCTGGAGAAGCAGTATGACCGGGAACACGACCGGTGCATAGATCCAAATTAGGTCGACACTACGAGTAGAGGCACTGACCGGTCCCGCAGGCTCTTCGACGTGGGCCTCAGGCTGAAGGAGGAGAAAAAGGCATTGAGTTCATGGGGCGCCCTGAAGTTAGGGAGACGAGCCTGGGCCTGGGAAGCAGACACTCTGGTGCTCCGCGACGATGTGCAGGTGCGATAACCGCCTAGCATTTAACAATCACTGTACACCGATCTCAACTGACATCGTTACCTCTCAGACATCATCGGACCTTTACAGAGCGAAGCAGAACCGTCGATATGCGCCATGTGCGTATACTGTGCTACGGGAGGCAGTCACCGTATACTGATCATCCATCGCCTAGCTGTTCACTCAGTGACCTCCGAATGGGTTCTGGCATCAGCTCCCCAATCACCTGCTCTTGAGCCCACCGGAGCTGTGGACGAGCCCCTGCCGATTGAGCAGACCTCGGTACGATGTGCAGGCAGCGGCCTTGCGGAGCATTGCAACGCAGAGACCGCAGACTGTGGGATGAATGGACCGCTCGAAACCATAGAAGAGGCCCCTGGTCACGAAGGTACTCTGAAGCGATAACAATGGTTCGTTAGTGATGCGTTGATGCTTATGATGAGCAGGGCTTGGCACGCAGCGGAAAGCCCGCTAGGCTCAGCTTACCTGTGGAGCACTTAGTAGAGGCACACGTAGTGGTTGAGG
>MU277764.1:68071-79228 GCA_022385805.1 Pilatotrama ljubarskyi | reverse complement strand
AATCGCAAGTGGAGCACCCGCGCCGTCTTGAGGATCACAAAGGAGTACCAGGCGCAAACTCTCAAGATCCTCCGCCGCGGCGTCGATGTCATTCCACTCAACCAGCAGGCAGCCTTGCTCGAGCGCTACATGATGTCAGTTTTCGTATGCCTACGCATGCTAGTCCCCGGACTCGGCTCACACCGTTGACTCGAACTTCTTCCAGGATCGCCGCCGACATCCCCATGGATCTGTACCGTGACCGCACACCTCGTTCGAGTCTCCCGGTGGCTCCCGGGCACTGGCGCCGGCTGCGGGCGGCCGCAGCCTTGAGAGATGCAGCCGCGGTCAGTCACGCATGCTATGCTGCTCTTTGTGCGGTTCACTGACATCACTGCTGTATCTCATAGGAGGCATTTGAGAGGTTGGAGAGCAATGAGCTCGCTAGGATCCTCCAGGAGCGGGGCAAGACCGTCTTGAATGGCCATCCCACGGCTTGACGCGTGTGGGCCAGCAGAAGCTAGCATACTAGACGAGTTTGCTGGATCTCTAGACCCTGCGTTGGGCCCTCTTGCATGAGTGAAGCCATGGTCAGAATGTCTTGCTCATATATCCTCTATCACCCAAGGACAGCTGGAGTCGGCCTCGCTGTACATACGGACTACTCTCTCGTCTCCGTGACTGTTGTGTATCCTTGATTCCGGACTGATGATTGACGACATATTTACGTGTGGATTCTCTTAGTCCCTAATTTTCGTGTGCAAAGTCCACTCGCAATTCGAGCTCTGCCTTGAACGGATCTGGAGAGTGCCCCAATGCAAACGTCTCGACCTGTAGCGTTCCATGTCACAAAGTGTCAGGTCAACACGGTTCAGCAAGAATCCTTGTCGCGGGTATGTTTCCTCATGTGAGTCGACAGGATTATCGACATCCAGAGCGGCGGATACAGCAGTGGATGTCGAACGCAAACCGGGTATATATCAGCCCAATACTACAGCGACGGGACTAGTGCAATCGCACACAGCATGAGTAGAGCATGGAGAGTAAAGGGATCAATCAGGGAGGGTATAGCAGACTTTCGAGCGAAAATGTAGCGCGCGTTCCGGAAGGTGTGCGAGATTTCCCGAAAGACCCCCTCCAGCGAACTCTTGTCACGCGGAATCAGTCTGGATCGAACTTTCCACCGTCCAAGCGACTTGATGAGTGCATCTAAACACTGGGTCACCTCTTGCATCGTAGGGCGCTTCGTCGGACCGTCTTGGACCATGTCCTGGACGAGAGGTGAGAGAACTCAATGCCTCGGTAGTTCTGAGAGCTTGCTACGTACATAATGTGGAAGTCAGATGATCGGCAGTGTACCTGGAGAATGTCCGTACATATCACAGGACCAGCATAGTATGATAGTAGATGGGGGTTGGGAAGGGATCAAGGGGCTCTCCATTCCAGTTTGTTGAATTCTGGCATGGATTTGTCGCCGCCTAAGATGGGATGTTCAGGTTCGGGAGGGGGACCGTCCTCCGTGTTGTATTTTCTCGAAAGGGTAGAAGTCGATGAGGTGATATCTCACTGGTCGTGCGGTCTGCTTGTAGCCTGGGAGCTTGGCAGTCCATCACTTCTCCAATCTTGCACTTCATCTTGCGTGTACGGCTGGAAGATGTCGGTCGGGGGTTGTATAGAATGTCCCGAGCACGACGATCTCTATGCAAAAGCTAGTAAGGATGAACGAGCAAGCAGTGCGCGGGTGTGACAGACCTATATGCGACGTGCAACTCGTACATCAACTGTGGACCCTGTGACCTTGCGATGAGGAACAAATGACCGCCTTATGCCAGCCACTGGCTCTAGTGTGCTCTCCACCGATGATCTGTGTCGACCCGACCTCGTCCTCGAGGCCGCAAGAGGGGTGCTCGAGTTGCTTTCACTAGCAGAGACAGACATCGAGGGCGGCAAAAGGAATCAATAGCATTGTGCGACTGGATAAGGCGGTAGAGGTCATAGTACAGTAGTAAGTAGGAGACATCTCCGAGTCACCCATGGTGGACGCCGAAAAATGCTCTCTCACGGAAGGGCGCTAATGCCCACAGAGGCAAAGGGTACCAAATAACCTTGTGGCGCCGGGAGTTGAAACATTGACACGCGCTGCCATGGTCCACAGCCTGAACAAGGTTGTCAGGCTACACGAATATGGCATCGGGTAGCTTCGTCACTGCAGAGCACAACATCTCCGCCTCTGTCCTTGTCTACGATTTGCTCACAATAGCAATGCCCACACGGCAGGCCTCATAGATGTCACACCCGGCATTCACGTGCTCATCGGTGACCGTTGACGACAACAGAGGCACCTCGTCCACCTCCTGGGGTATGCAGCGCACCGTCCAAGGGTTCACCTTTATCCAGCACCGCATGAACCAGGTCGTGTCCGAGTTATGTGCGTGTTACCGGAGGCAATCTTGGCTGCCGACTTCGATAGTTTCGCATGGGTCACGATGCAAGGCTCCAACCAGTCCCACCCCATCACGCTCGAAACTGACCCTCCGATCCTTCCACAGGAACGACATTTTGCGCACCATGGTTGTGCTGATTGTTGACCACAACCGCGTCTCAGTTGCGAACTGCGCCGGAAAGCTGAAGGCAGTTCAGCATACACGTATGAGGCCGGACCAAACACGGTCATCAATCCCAAGGAGAACTCATCGTGAAGTACTTTCCTCAAACAGCATCCTTACGAGTCTGTTCTCACTCTTCCGAGGGGCTTGTGAGCGTGCTCAATGGCCTATCCAGATCCAAACCTACAAGGATGCACAATGCTTACTAGAGCGCGTCACCTCTCGGTCACAATATAATTAACACATCAATGTCCGCCTTGGAGTGGCAGGCGGTGTCTTCCTGATCACTGTAACGAACGCTCTACGGCGGCTCGTTTTTGAAACGAAGGCATTTCAGGTCCGTGCTCATTTGGGCTTCTCGGGATCGGAGGATTGTCCTCTGCGAGGAGAGCATGCTTGTTGAAACCCCCGAAGGGGGTGTCATGGGAACAAAGCCAGGCTGCAGCGAACGTGCAGCTTGTCGAATCCTATCCAGTTCATGGGTGAAGACCTTCTCCACCCCGCCGTGGTGTATCTTTGACTCCCATTGTACTAGTCAAGGCGTTCCTGTTGATAGACGAAGCCTCATCCCCGCTCGCATACCCCGGGATGCTGTATTTGTGTTCTCGTCTAATTATATGCAACAATAGACAAGCCCGTTCACGAGGCAGCGCCCTGCATCTCTTGTGGGATGACCCGGTGGCGTTCGCCCCGCGTCCTACGGCATTCAGGAAGTTCGCAGTCGAGGTGCTTCTAGTAGGACATGATGCTGGGAGACGTGCCATCAAGGTAGATGGGCCCATCTAATATTAAAGTACCACATCCTATACTAGCCGCTGTGCCAGCAGTATGCATGCAGTCTGCCAGGCAACGTGTTCCGACAGTAGGGCGACGTGTCGGGACGTGTTGTCCGGGAATCGACTTATATCCCAGCCACTGTCAGTCTGAGTGAACGACCTCAGGCTCCAAGTCACGTTGCGCGCAAACTTGAACCGAGCTGCATGCAGGTGTGTTCATTGTTACTACAAGTAAAGATGTGGACAGTTCCACTGCCGGCCTGCCAGGGCTGGCACGAGCTTGCTTCTAACAGATGATTCTGGCTACTAGGCGATATGAGGCGATAGGTGGGTCCTATTTGCGCCCGTTCTAGTGGGCGTTCTGCCAACTTCATTGTCCACATTACCGGTCGTGATGCCAGTGGGCCCTTCAGAAGGTCGCAGGAACGACAGCTCGACAACGCCCCTGAATGTCTTTGGCAGAGAAAGAACCCACATAATTTCTTGTCGCCACTCCCGGAATTTTGGTATCTATCGATTGCGGCCATGCATCGGCTTGCCGTGAGAGTCCAATCGCACTGGGCCATGCATTCAAGTTGGGTGTGAGCCTGAGGGCAGAAAAATCTGCGGCAAGGCTGGGAGATGTCTCACACCTATGGCATGTGTCACCATAAGTGTTCTACAAAGGGCAAAGGATAGACATGACAGCAAGGAGTAACATGAACTGGATAGCAATGACGACAGCGAGAACCCATGATGGTATCCAACGGATGTGAGAGCTGGTATACGCGATACAGCCATAATCAATGCCCATCAATGAGGACGTCTTCCCGAAGGGATGGAGGGGCTACCAAGAGAAGGACTGGGACTCGAAGGAATAGGCAATGCAGGCCTACCATCCATCATATAGCCGAGCGTGATGACTGCATGCCTACATGCTCTAAAAAAGCCGAGGAATGAGGAGTCGTCGCGATAGATCACGTGAGAGCGCAACCTCCACGTCGACAACGACAGGCGCATGTTCTCGAAACGAGCGAAGGCCTTCGCTGCCGATGGTCGTTTGGAAGGATCATCCTGCACCATGTCGTTGACGAGCAGTTCCAGGAAGTCGAAGTTCTTACAGCTCTGAATGCCTAGGTGAACTTTGTGGTATCGCTCGAAAACAGTGCAGACGCACCTGAAGGAAGTCCTCACGCATGAAGTTGCCGAAGTAGTATATGTCCGTCCAAAAAGGATTCTGCGGGTCTTCTGACCGTCGGAACTCAGGGACGGTCTTGTCGCCTCCCCAAAGCTGCAGCTCCAGGGGGGAGGGATCGTCTGGGGAGTACCTACGAGAAAGCCCGAAGTCGATGAAGTAGTACCTGGTGGGTCGTTTGGTCCAGGTGGCGCACTTGACTCGGCGAGCGAAGTCATAACTTCTATGATGAGAGGTAGGGTGGGGCACTTCCGAGAAAAGGGGAACCGGCTCCATCATAATGTTAGTGTTGTTGATGTCCCTGGAGCCACGTCAACACATCAGGCCTTCCAACTCACAAGCTGACCCACCGATGAGCAATACAGTGCTCGTGCATAAAGACAAGTCCCTAAGTGAGATCGAGGCAGGAACAAGTCAGCTAGCCTTCTCCCCGGTTAAGAGACAGCATTGCCCACCTCGAAGAGTTGGCGGATACACTCCACAGCTTCTCCAACAGTAGAGAACCGAACCCCCTTGTACTCCATCAGATATGGCATTATGAGAATTTGCATGTTGTCATCGAGGGGCGACTGCAGAACGTCATAGATAGGTACGCAGTGATTGCGGGGGTCCGACGCCTGTGGTTCTGTCGAGAGAAACTTCCCGATATCGGACTCATGCGGATAAAGCGATTTTTCCACCTTCTTCAAGCCGACAATCATGCGGTCCTTTGCGCGAGTCGCGTCCATGATGGAGCAGAGCTAAGCGGGGAAGTAAGCTTCAGCAATGTGTAGCAAAGATAAGACGGCCGAGGTGATACGGACCAGTCTCCTTCCGTCTTCACAATCGAGCCTACTCTTTCCCGCCTGGATCCAGGATGGTGTCCACCCCGGTCTGTATCTTGGGCAAAGGATATAACCGTGTTCTTGCAGCCATGGCTGGAGCGAAGTCCACCTTGACTCGGATTGTAAGAGGCCGCCTATGACCTCGTCTGAGGACGACTTGAGAGAAAGGTGATCACTGTCGATGGCTGGCATCACAGCGAACGGTGGGCATCCAAGAGCACTGCCAGATTGACGAAGAGAGGCAGGTGGCGGTGGTTTACTCAGAGCAGCCACAGCCGGACGTGTGGACCCCAAAGAGGTTGTTTGCTTCAGTTGTGACATTGCGCTGTGTGAGGCCGCTCTTCTCGTTCACACGCAGGTCAAGACGCAGGTCTTCGAAAGTGGGTGTTCGAGCGCTCGAGAGTCCCCTAGCGGACAACGTCTCACAATAACATCCAAGTTCGCACCTCGATGCTCTTTGTTCTTTCGCGCATCTGTGGATCGTACAAACCCATGAGGACGGTTGACGAGCCGAAGAGAGTTCTCACCCGTCCGACGGCGTTGTCTGTGGTTCGTTCTGAGCGCTGAGCGCCTTCCTATGTCAAGCTGCTTGCGGCACTCCCAGATTCTGACCTGACTCAGAGTCTGACCAGTGTGCGAGCTCAAATCTTGCCAGAATCAAGCCGTCTTTTGATCATGGTGCAGTGAATCCATGTGGGAAACTGGCAGTATGCTGAAGGGTTATAAGCTCACGCTTCCTGGCCAGTTGCCCACCAAGACAGGTCTCCCCGCTCCCGGTGTACGCAGACTCCCCCGCACTCTTCGCTAAAGGATTCGCCATATCATGCCGGTCGATGCCATCAATGCCCTCAAGTTTGGCGTCCACATCTATCTGTACTTGTCTCCCGAACGCGTCATCGCGAAAGCCGACAAGCTGGACTTGAAGACGGCGCTGCTGGTGGCCGCTAATGCCCAGTATATGTCGCCGAAGCAACTCGGAACCATCAGACAATTACGCCAAGAGTGAGTCTGCACACTGCATCACTCTGCACTTACCCCCTGGGGAAGCATTTCTTGTCGCAGACCGTATCCTGATAGGTAGCACGCCATACAGGTTAAAAAATTTTAGGAAGGCGGTCAAGGACGTGACATGGGCAGAAGCTCTCAAGCACTGCAAGCGTCTCTACCAGGTGCACCAATACTATGACACCGCGCTATACGTCAGCAACAAAGTGGGGGTGCGGATTATGTTCCCGTTGCGGCGTCTTCGCCCGTCACTCACTACAATGTCAGAGAATCTCCAGCAAAGCCTTGGACCAAAACGGGCCCGGGAGCACCAATCACCAAACTCCTCCTGTCCAGCATGAGTATCGATGGCCTACATGGCTACTCTGATGTACACTCACGCCCTGGGGCCCAGAGCCTCAGCCACCACGGCGTAGCGATACAATCACCGTGAATCTGCAAGATGTGGAGTTAGCACCGGGCCCCCATAGTGTTGAACTTCCGATAACGTGTAAGTGCTTTGGTCGACGAATCATTCCAGACCTGTGATCAATCAAGGCTGATGGTTTGGATCATGCGACAGTGAGGGGGCCCTATCAGCTTACCGCCAGGATTGAGCTCCGACCTCTTAAGGATGGGCCTCAAGCCAGTAACAGTCAAGAAGGACCGCTCCCTAGCGACGGGCAAGCAGGGGCCAATACCACCAATGACGAGGTGACATCGGTGAAGTGTACGTGTCTCGACATACTTGTCATCACACTGCCTTCTCACTGTCTCCCCGTTGATGGATGCGTTTACAGTGAATGGCGTCATCGAAATGACTGAAGGAGGTGAGTCGCTCAAATCAAGGACACGTAGTATGTCCTCTTCTGACGGTTGAACAGCTGCTACAGCACTCAAGGATATGCTTGAAGACGAGAGTCGGCCTGCAAGCTTGTCCGCTCTTGAGGAGGGCAGTGTGAGCTTCTGTGACTTCACCTGCCAATTCACGGTGGGGGATGGCTCAGACTCGACGTCTATGACTTTCGACTTCATCGATGATACCTTCTGATCGCTGCGTCATAACATACTCAATACACGCCGTCCACGGCATTACGTTCCCCTTGCACTGTTTTCGCACATACCACGAGGAGGATCCATGGGCGCTGTAATCGGGCACGAGTGATGGTGGACTGCAGAACACAATCGCATACTTAGCGCTATAGCATACGATTCGAACCGGACAACATTCACCTATAGCAAAGCGATGGACTTGGCACGCACGATGGCAGCGAGGTATGGCCTGATTTGGAGGGACACGTATAGCACCGGACAACGGCCACAGAAGAGCCACGGTTGAGTCAGTTGCGCAACGCACTACTTACACATCTACCATGCGTATTACAGGCTCCCACTCGAGCAAGCCATGGGCACAGGGAGTCATTCGTTCCCATGTGCGGTATATGAGCGTGACCAGCAGCGACACGCTGACACGCGGACAGGTTTCTCGAACAAGCTCCCGCCTTGGCTGCCAAAGGTCCTTGGCGCTTTCCATGAACCTATTTGACACTGGGAGAGCTTGGAGACACACCTGCGAGACACACCAGCTTGGTCAGAACTCGCCGAAGCCATGAAGCCTCCCAGCAGCGGCGCGGTACTGCATAGTACTTGAGGTTGCTGGGATCCGATCTCGTACGATCGAAACCGCTCTATAACCGCCCAAACTGGCCGTTCGAGAGGAGAGGATATGCCGAGCAAGAGCCTTGGCTTTCAGTGAGCTAGGATGTAGAAGAGTGGGGCAGGTCTGAACACAGGATTGGTCGACCGCAGAAACACGGCCATCTCGTGACATGTATGTCGACCCCTCAAGATTCAACCATCCTCCCCACCGGAGCTCTCATCGCGCGACCAAAAGTCACAACCTCGTGCAGGCATTTTCCAGAGGTGTGCTGCTTGCAATTACACTGGAGTGACGTCCATCTTCTCTGTGGTACATTCGGACAAATTCAGCAGGGCTCGAAATTCTGTGTGCAAGGGGAGGTGAGCGCACGAAGTACAGAGAGAAATGCACCGCTTCTGCAGATCTGATTGGTGGGTCTTCCAGCCGTCTTGTATGAGTTGGTAACCCAAAGGGTAAACGCTGAACAGGACTTTCCCTCGAGGGCCGGACGATCAGCAGATTGCAAGGACTAGCTATGGACGTCATGTGCTCGTAGCAGGCCCGGCAAAGTCAGGAGGGGAGCAGTGAACAATACCCAAGCGGGTCAGGGAGGAAGCTGCAGCATTCAGAACGAGGCGCCACTGGGAGAATGTGTCCGATCGGGTATTTTTGACGTCGTAGATAGGGATTACAAGACTCAACGTACAAAGGGAGAGACTACTGCTGGCGCGACGGCCGCAGTGAACTCGCTTGCCTGGCTGATCATTAGTAACCCAACTGTCCGACCGTGAATAACTGTGCACTCATCAAGCAAGTACGTGTACATACCAATGAGACCAAACAAGCCCATGATACTGCCGAAGACCTCAACGATGAGAATCTTGACGAACAGATTGGGATCCGCCGCATCAGCCAGGGCGGCTGTAGACCCAGCGATACCGACGGAGACGCCGCACAGCAGGTTGCACACGCCCATGGTGAGACCACCCCAGAAGAGCGCATAACCTATCACAAGGCGAAGTCAGAAGAGGCCTCGCGGACCGTGCCACGACGGTGGCTCACCTGTGAAGTAGTTCTCCCGTGTATATATGAGATTGGGGGATACGAAGCTCATTCTTGCGGAATAGACGATGCCGATGATCTGGTTCGCAATGTAAGAGTGGGAAGGCTTGACTTTCGACGATTGCAAAGACTTACAAGGCCGTAGATGGCTACGACTTCACAGAAAATGATGCTGCAGAAGTGTCAGGTTGCGCAGTTCACCATGCTATAGGGAGACACACCTGATCAAGTTCTTTGTCCTAATACGCGGAGCCCTGACTCCTCCACCCAGAATTGAGGCACCCGTCATGAAGATACCCCTGCGAGTCGAGTTGGATGGGAGAGCATGATACACATGAAAAGCGACACATACCATCCTGCGCCCAATACACTGAGGCCTATGCAGAGACCAATGCCAGTGGCCGCCCATGCATATGGACTCGTCTCCTCGAGGAACTGACCGACATTGAACGCCTCCCCTGAGCCTGCAAGTTCATCCGTGGTTCAGTCGGTGTATGCAACGCATGCAGGTTGTGGGACAGACCAGTAAAGAGGAGATATGTTGAACTAGGTGCTTAGTAATAGCAGCATAGTTAACCAGTCGCACTTAGTCATAGGTGCTGACGCACGGACAATAGAGTTTGTGGCTGGTAGATACTGGATAGTTCTAGCACAGCCACATGTACAAGTAGTATATAAGACCGCTCTGTAGGAGCGGATCTCTAAGTTGCTTTCTTCTCTCAACCACTACGTGTGCCTCTACCCAAGTGCTCCACAGGTAAGCTGAGCCTAGCGGGCTTTCTGCTGCGTGCCAAGCCCTGCTCAACAAGATAGAGAGCAATGACTACTGTAACAAAAGTGGGCAGCCCATAGGTATAACATCAGCAAAAGCGGGATTTGCATGCAGCGCGATGCAGGGCGCTACGCGCGAGGCAGCGCGCTGCAGGCGCCCGTCGCAGCAGAGGGACAGGCTGCAAGACACATGCATCGCGATGTAGGAAGTGGCGGTGGGCTGCGTAGTCTACTAGCATACGTCTGATGTGACGATTCAGCTACAGCGCCACATATCTCGACCATCTCACACGATGAAGAGCCTGCGGTGCCGTATAGTATAACCATCTCGCAATGTTGACCACTGCAGTGCGATGTATCAGTTGTCGGACACGACGAACCATTACAGCGCCCAGTATTAGCTGCCATGCGCCCGGTAGTTGATGTCATGAGCCCGAGTAATTGATAGGACATTGAGTTGGTGGTCTCGGCGCATTGGGAGCTATCCACAATGCAAACCGCCCTGTGACATTCAGAGGGCTGCGTAGCCCTCCGTCGCAAATACATTGTCAACGAAGAAATCCTCCTCGCGCTCGAGTTTAGCAGCTACGCCCTCGATCTCTGACCATTGAGCTGCAAGCTCTAGGTTATCCACCGTGCCCTCATCTTCCCACTCACCCCAGAAAGCTTCGTCGCCATCATCGTCCCACGGGCGAACAAACTCACCCATGTCCTCTTCTTCCAAGATGCCGTCCTCGTCTATGGGCACCGCCAACAGGTCGCCGTCTTCGCACTCTTCCTCCAGAAGCTCCACGCTTGAGTCCGAGTCCGAGTCCGAGCGAGATTCCTGACTCGGAGTCGAAGGCGTGCTGGAGCCTGAGCGGTCGTTGGACATGGTTAGACCTGGGGGACGGCTCCGCAGCGCGTGACTGGGCGATGTGTGCACGTCCACCGCGACGCCGCAGTGTCCTACCCCACCACCTAGGTAGCGCATGTACATATCCCTGTCGACGAATCTATCGCAAACATATGAGCAACTAAAGGAAGACTGGTGTGAGGACTGTCACAACTTACATGCCCACATAATAATACTTGTAATCCTCGTCATCATTGCAATGCTTCCTGGCGAGTGGTGAGTGTCCAAGCAGCTCGGAGGTTGTGCCATAGGCGAAAGCAGGCATGAGGAATGCAGCGCGAAGCACATCGCTAGGGTCGACAAAGCCGAAGGCCGACGTCCCGGCCATCCTGGCGTTAACGAAGCGTACTCACGGGAGGCGTCGTTCTTGGAAGCCTGACGGATACTCCGGGTCCTCCTCGAACCATCGTACCCAGAGGAACTCCATGCGTCGCCACTCACGCATGC
>MU277764.1:0-63446 GCA_022385805.1 Pilatotrama ljubarskyi | reverse complement strand
GGAAGGGATGTTGCGCGATGACGATCCAGAGCGAGAAGCCATGTGAGGTCCGCATATAGTCACCCATTCGCATGGCTCACAGGTCTCTTCTCAGCGCCTGGGTACGTCCTTACTGGGACGCCTGGATTATATTCCCGTGGATTCAGGACGATTTCACCGGCCTTCGGGAGCAGTCAAAATACCTACGCGGACATCCCACCCTCGTCACCAAGATGGCCACATTTGTAAGTCCTATGTCTCCCTTCTCAAGTGTACCCGGTCACAGTGACATCTATTGCACACCAGATGAACGCCGTTGCAGGCAAAGCCCGCAGTGATGACGTCGGCCGTATCAAGAAAGCCATTCTTGAGTTGGCCGGTCTCAGCCATGTGCCCCTTCTCGCTCAGAAGACGAATCGCGGGTTCAAGCACCCAACCACCGGCCGCCTTCTATGCCCTGTCATCCTCCTCGACAAGTATGATGAGGACACCGAAGAGTACGACCTCCACATCCTTCGAGTTTCCATCAATCTTCTCGTGGTTCCTGCACTAACAGACATTGGTTCCAGGTTCTGCCGTGGCGTCTGTGATCTCAGCGAGAAGCGGACCCACATCGAGGGTGAAAACTGGCCCACCTTCATGTACGACATGAAGAAGTATGATCTGAACAATGTCCGGTCCGGTCTAATGCGGAGCAGGTTTGTACTCGACGTGAGTGATCCTCGCATTCGTTTCCGAGCCTTCCCACCGATCTCACGTCCTATGAATAAGATGTTCAAGCTAGTATACACCGGCCCGAACTCCGTCTCGGAAGACGGCAATAAGGCCAAGGGGAAACTCCCGGTCTCGACTGTGTACAGCCTCAAATCGGTGTCCATATTCAGCATCATCTATGTGGCATCCCTCGTGCGTGCACGCCCTTGTTTCTATTCTGGCTATACTTATGGCTGAATTACAGGTCCGCTTCGCTCTCAATTCGCAATCCGAGTGGGACGACAACGATGCAGACTTCAAAGGGGAGGAGTTCTTCCACAGTCTCATGACCGCTGTCGTCAGTGATGGCGACTGGGAAGAGGATCTCTGCGAGTGGTATACCCGGTAAGGTCCTGCTCTACTCCTTGACACATATCTCACCTCTCTCTCTCAGCCGGGTCTATGGGAACGCTCGCTGTGAGGACGAACCTGTCGAGAAGCAACCGACCGCATACTCTCTCATGCTGGCTCAAGACGCTCAACGTAGGAAATGCGAGGCTCAGGAACGCAGGGCCCAGGAACGCGCGGCACAGGAACAGGCGGCAGCGCAAGCGCAAGAGAGCGGTGATGATGAGGGTGTCCTCGACGATGCAGCAAAACAGCCTCGCGATGGGCCTGCGCAATCCGATGCCGAAGATGTCAGGGGGGACGGCACCGCTGCGGACTAGCTGTGCGATCCGCAGCTCAACCTTCAAGGTGCGTCGACGCGCTGTGCCGCCTCTTTCCTGGTGACCGACTCTTATCAGCTCGCACACTGTGCACGCTCAACACCTGCCCGGTCTTCCCTCCGCCGTGCACGCTCATTGACCTCAGGCTCGAACTTGTCTCTTGTTCATCTTGGCACTCAGCTGGCTACTTCTCGTGGCAGCTCTCTGGGCTCGGTTCGCACGGACTTCTATCTCTTCGTTGCTCAGCCGCCATCCTCTCTGGGCGCGAGTGCACCCCACCCTGATCTCCCTCCCTGTTCACACCCGTCTGATCTGTCTCCTTGCCAGTGCTGCAAGTGCTGGCGGCGCACCGTGAATCGTGTCGCTCAGATCGTCATGTATTACGTAGCCATGAATAGAATCATTGAGATTATTGTCATTATATGTGCTCGCGCAAGGCGGTATTGTTTCGACGCGCGCGGGCAGCTTTTCGGAGTCAGCAGGAGGTAGGCTATGCAGCTATGCAGCGTGCTAGGGAGGCTGCATGTCCCCGGGGAACTTGATGCGGCATAGCACCCAGAATGCTACAGTGTCTTGCCGCCCCGTGCGTGTTTCGGCTGTAGAGCTGGGAAGCGCGTTGCAAGCGTTGGCGCGAGGTCCTGCATGGCGTTACCAGTCATCGCACGGGAACATGCAGAGCTATGTATGAGATGGCACGGTGTGTTGCATCGCACTGTCGGACAAGCACGTGTTGTCTTACAGGGCGCTGCGATGTATTGCCGGTACACTACGGATCCCTAGTAGAGTCCGTGGGCTAGCTGCAACTCATCGCGTGCTACTGCCATGGCTGCAAGTCGCTGCGAAGCGAGCCGTGCTCTACATTGTCATGTATAGCATATCGCTACTTTGCTGATGAGGTACATGTGATGCCAGGGATATCAATGTCATAAGGTGTAATGGCCTCGTTACCGTGACTTACCGTATCCGGGTTCTTGTACTTACGCGTTACGAATAGTACGCATCCGCTCTCTTGGACGAACCAACGCCATCCCGCCATCCCGCCTCGCGGCGTCGGTGCTCGGGCTCCCCCTCGTCTCGCGCCATGTATCGCTCGTCCTGAATACATCGCTTTCGTCACGCATTCTCGTCTGGAGTCGGGCGCCAGCCCGTGACATAAGGCATCACTTGAGATTACAACCTTCTGAGACGGTTTCTTGACATCACGTTGGTGCTCGAGCGCAATGACCCGCACGCTACGGTATCGTGTGCATGTGATCACGCTTCAACTTACGGATGTACAGTGGGAGCTTACACTGGATGTGCAGCTGCATCTTGCTGAGAGGGCAAGCTTGGGTCACTGACTGCTATCTTCTACATCAGCATGTTTGTTCATGTTACAGGTGTATGTGTGTGGCATAGTGGTCACAACACTGTCTATGGCATACATGCTGCACACGGTGTTCAGTACTCAGCATCTGCCAGTGCCTTGGGGTTTGGGAAGGTGTAGTGCATCCGTGTGTGCAACATTGAGAGCATAGCGCACCTCTCATTTGACGTATGAGAGGTATGAACTACCTTGTTGTTATTCAAGGGACTCCAGGACGCACTATGACCCAGAACCTGTATGTTGATGACTGTAAAAGTCCGCAGTTGCGAGCGAGTGGATACGCCCGGAAGAGAGAGCGATGACCTCAGCCGGTGGCCAGACAGACGTCGCTGCGCGACTGAGGACTGAGACGAACACGCGTGAGAACCACTTTCCTGATGGGTTCATGCGGCAATTCACGGATGTCCTTCGGGCGGGTCCGGAGACACGAAATCAGCTTCATTGTGGGGGTCCTAGAACCTTGACAAGCAAGGTAACTGGGCTTGGATTCCTTATCATTGCTTACCTCCCTGAAAGTGTGCGGAACACGGCTGTAGGGCGAATAACTTCCAGGGACGCACTGGGAAAACCCATGTGACTAACGGAGTAACTCCAAGTAAGTGACACGAGTATTCAGTAGATAAGTGACCCTTGTAGTACCGCTGAGTGACCTACGTGACATTAGCGCGCCTCGGCTCGAACGCGTCTAGATCTGACCGTCTCTCGAGCTCGGACAAATTGCGACCTTGCTTTGTCTCTCCGAGTCCGACTTGTGCCCGAGCTCTCGGAGTATGGATTCCGTGCACTTATTTCAAGCACAGATTGAAGGAGCACCACTCGGATGCTATGTCTAGATCTAGCATCGAACTCTCGCTTAAGCTCAGGGCCTTCGCGCCGTCGAAACTCGGGCGAGCACCATATGAGGACGGCGGTGAAGGCGAGGCAGTCACTGGCGGTCATGAAACCATATGTCGCGAGTAGGAAATTTACCCCCGTGAGACATATGACCTCAGATGGGGGGTTCGAAAAGACGGCGTGCGAGCTGATCCATAGCTTCGCCGTGTCGATGCCTCGATGATGGCGCTGCGGGAGTCCTTGGGGGACACACGCTGTCGAAGGGCCGACGAACCGAGTTGGCAGACGTCAAACAGTCTCACCTGAGGGATCGAGTTACATGGAATTCAACCATGTCCTTTTGGGCTCGGTGGGTTGAGTACATTATACGAGGGTATTACACCAGTATACTTACAGCACATACGGCGAGATTATGGGTATCCTTGCATGACTAGGTATGCGCGAGGGGACACAAATCGACGCCACACAGTAGGGGCTAGCATCCCATCTTGACGCCGTCGTATGGGCCATCGTGGTTCGTCTCATTGAACGTGAAGACTGAGACCTCGCCGACAGAGCAATCTTTGCTCGGGTTGTCTTGGCCTGTTCCAAAGACGATGCTCGTCAGCACCAGCAGCAGATACACCCGCCGGGGAATAATGCGTACCAGGACAAGCGACCCAGTCACCAGACTGCTGGATGTGCACCTCTCCGCTCGGGTGATGGAAGCCAAGCGCCATGGGCGGGAGAACGGGTATAGGGTCTTCGCGGTTGGTGATGTGGGTGACGGATATCGGGAGGCTATCGACGTAGTTCGCGAACGCTGAGTTTCCGACCTAGTACGAGATGTCAGTTGAGACGTTGATGATAGGAAGGGGCGGAAGCCTGGGACGTACTCGGGGTAGTCCATAGCCGACGTAGCGGACAGTCGCGTCAGTGAGGTGGAGAGGTAGATAGACGGTGTCGAGCAGCGCGATGGCGGCACCTAGAGGGATTGGCGCATGTGAGTGGTGAGACGGTAGATGCAAGGGGAACTTCATACCGAGAGAATGTCCGACCACTGTTATCGCGGTCGTGCCGAATCGCGCCATCGCAGTCTTGACAGCCTCTAAGACGTGTGGTGCGGATCTAGCAAGATCAGGGTTGTCAACGACGATGCCGGACTCGAGCGTATGTGGATGGACCTGGAATGTGTCGCGGCGAATCCTTGATGGACCAGGATCGGGGGTTCAACCTCAGGGAAGAGGTGTTCGTCTAACGGGAGCAGGACGATGTCTACGTCCGTCAAGTCTGGTACACTAGATGCACCCAATCAGTAAGGCTATTCTGGACGCTCTTATAGAGACTTACATCTTGTCCACGTCTGTTCCTTGGTGCGCGACGATGACCTCACTCAGTATGGGGTCATAGCCGACGTACCCTGAAAGTGAAGTTGAGCCAGGTAGTATACTAGACAACCCGGCCGCACTCACAGTATTGAGTGATGACGCCATCGCCACCAGAGGCAACGGGGATAAAGGAGGGGTTGGAGTCGCAGTTGGCTCCGCAGGTCCAAGAGAGTGTGGATGCCGGTTGGCAGAAAGCGGTGCTAGCGTAATGACTGTAAGGTTTGAAGGCCGAGACTTGATCAGGAGGCAGTAGGGTGGCTGCTCGCTGAGAACCAGAGGATGGTAGTGCTACGGCGCAAGCGACCGAGAAGGTTGCAAGGATAAGTGCGCCAAGCGGGAGGGAGGCCATCGTGGACTGCAGGAGGGAGAGCCTCGTGTGGGGGAAACTTCAACCCTCGCCGTGCATGGGGTGCGCTTATGAACCAGCCTGCATCTCTGAATGACGACAGAGTCCTACTCGAAGGGGGCATGCATGACTGACATGCACTCTCGCTAGACATGAAGGAACGAGCCATGACACCAACGGCCGCGCTTCCTTCCCGACATAGCCTGCAACTTACCGGCTCGGTGGTCTCAAAAAGGACGAGCTCCTACCGCTGAAAGGTCTCGTCGGATGGATCCACATTGGCGGGGAATCCGACGTCCTGCGGCAGGTTGACCTCGCAGGATACGACAGAGATCAGCCGACTCAGCGTCCAAAAGCGGTATGGAGAGTGCGAGGAAAGGCGCAACGCGGGGCCGGATGCGCAGAATACCCTGGCCGATATTCCGACTGTGAGCAAAGGTTGCCTTGGATAGGCAGAGACCATACCGAGAGGCCGCCGGTGCGCAAACGCTGCATGACAGCGCACCGTGCGATCGAATGCGGCAACGACGGGTGACCACATGTCTGGAAGCAGGCGTCGCAAATGAGCAGGATTGCGGCTGGACCTGCGATATCCTATGCTTCATGTACGTGCATATCTGAGGTCGCAGGTCGATATAAATCAACTATGCAGAGCGGGCATAACTAAGGAAGAAGGCTACGCCAGGATATCTGAGCCTTGTGGTCGGCGTTTGAGAGTAAGTAGCCGGATGAACAAGCGCCCAATTTTAGGCTCGCCGGCAACGGCCGAGAGGGCGGCAGGACCGGCACGGAACGAGAAAGTTCCTGCCTCGAGCACTTTGTTCTGTATTCTGTCCTCATCCCACCCACCCTCTCGCACTCTTTGTATCCTCGTCATCAGCGGATTGTGCTCTTCGACCATACAGGACTTGTAGCCAGAAGTTCCCAGGGAACGTGCAGGTATGTCTAGTGCTCAGGCCAAGAGGCTCATTCGCGCGAGTACGCGAGTACTGACGCATTGGCGCTCCTGTGAAGCTGCCACTCCACGCTGTACAAACCATGGCCCCGCCACTACCGACTCTTCAAATCCGCAGTCTTCCACTAGAACTCATCCACTACATCATCCACGACGCGTGGTTCTCCTTGGTGGACGAAGAATGGGGCAACCGGTGGGAATTTTATCGTGACATCTCTCTCGTCTCTAGGACCTGGCGCGAGGCCATGGCCTCGATTGCGTTGCGCTGCGTGATGATCCAGACTCCCCAGGACTTCTCTAACTATCGCCTGCTCGTAAAGCGGCGCTGGGGTTTCGACCCGGATTCGAAGGACGTCGAGCGCGTCGCGCCGGCCGCGCGGGACTATTTCCAGAGATCCGAGCTGCACATCGTCGTCTCCGATTGGGCCTGTCCCAGCTCTACAGGTTTCTACTTCACGACGGACTACGCGCGCATTCCGTGCTACATACCCGCGTGCAAGCACATCTCAGTCATCATCAAGGAGCTGCCCTCCAATGACCGCCACATCCTCCCTTACCATCCGCTCTTCGAGTTCCTGTCCCAATACACCACGACCAAGGAGCTCTACCTCCTGTGGACGTATACGCATATCAACCGGTACATCTTGCCGACCCAGGAGGTGCGCGGCGTGACGTACCTACGCATACACGAGTACCCGCGCTGCATCTGCCACAACTACCACTACAGCAGCGGACACACTCATGACCACGAGTGCTTCTCTTACTACCTCCCGACGCTCTTCCCCAACCTGAGGCATCTTCACCTCGACACGCCCTACATCCTGAAGTGCCTCTTAACCCCGCCTGGTGTCACGCAGCTCACGCTGGAGGCACCCCCCGTCCACTACCTCCCCTCGCTTGGCTATTTCAGCTCGCTCATGGGCTGGAACATCGTCTCTGCGCTCTCTCTCGGCTTGTTCCGTCGCGACGATCCTGATGCGCCGCGGAAGAAGATCGTCGTGAATGCTGGCTCGAAGGAACCCGCAGGCTGGCGACAGGCCCTCGCCGCGTGCCAAGCGCATGATGTCGAGCTCGAGCTCCGTCATGTTTACGTTACCCCTCCTCCTGTCTCTGCATAGTCGTCTACCTGGGTTGCACGGCCGCTCTCTCATTCTGCATGGATTCTGTTGTCTTGCTTCTCCGCCGTGGCTTATAGAACTGCCGTGACTGGTTGATGATTGGGTCTGTATCTGATGATCGCCTTAGAGTCCTTCACGACGTTGCTATGTGCTATCTTACTGATTGTAGTTGTATGTCATGGGACGTGTGGCCTCAGCCGCCGGTTGTACTCTTACCATAATATGCCCAGTCCAGCTGTTTTGAGTCTGCCGACTATTCCTTGTTGTATCAGGGTTGAGCAGCGATTCCCCGGGGTCAGCAAGTGGTGGGAGTGTCTGTAAGTCCATACGAGCGGTCACGACCAGCCTACTCACCGCTTGGCTTGTGCAGGTAACGCAGGCATTGACGACATACTACACTCTCATCGCAGCCCTTAGCGAAAGCGATTTCCACCTCGCTCTTTCACCTTAAGCGACTGACATGGGGCAACAATGCCCGCTCTGAGGATAAGGCTGGACGCTGAAGGGCGTAGTCCTTACGTACTAGCCGTGCGGAACTGCGCAGCGCTCACAATGCATCCGGTACACCTTCATGAATATCCGGTCTACCTGCCGTCTTCGTCTACGCGATACGCCAACCAATACCGTGACCTCTACTCCGGATGCGCTCTCTGACGCCGTGCTGCTAGTGCTCTGCAAATCGGAGGGTCAACACTGCAAGAATAGCGTACGCCGTCGCCGAGAGGAGCATGCACATGGATCCAGCACGATCCCACATTCTCGCCGGTGAGCCCGACGGCGTTCTCTGCTCTTCCATCGATGTTTCATTTGCTGAGTTTACTCCTGTGACAGGACAAGCGAGTCCCATCCGCATGGGCAGACTCAGTCGTTGTCAAATGGGGACATATCCGTGGACAGGTTCATGCTGAACCGTCGTGCATCTTGACAGCTCTGGGCTATATGTAAGCTGGAGCGGGTGCCCACGCCCGAGGTATAGGCAGTAGGATGCCCATCCCCGCTTTTCAGATGAGGAGCCAGCGTGCCGGCGGAGTTGACGACATCCAGGACCTCGTCCTACTTATGTCCGCGGCCTTACTTCTATGGTCTTGCCGAACATCGGGCCGCGCATATTGTCAGCGATAGTATCGCCGCACATCCCCCATCTCGACCTGTGCGCCGAGCCTGAAGTGCAGGACAGTCAGAGACTCCGCTTGGTCCTGAGTGCGCATAGCGTCCCATGGGTGCAAATGTTCGGGGATGAGGAGCTTGGAAGCCGTTCAGCTTCTGGAAGGCTGTATGTTCCTACGCAATCATCGTTAAGCTCAGGCTTTTGGCCTTGCGAGATCTGCGCGAAGTCATCGCTCGCTTTGGGCGCTACGACCTGCTACGACTGCCTCAGATCCTCCGCCATCTCCACCTGACCGATTCCTGTACCCCTGACAAACTCCGGGAAGTCTATCCCACCGGGCTTGTATCTACTTCGCCGTCGCCCTTGTCCAGAGTTGCCGTCAATATTACCCATGCCCTGCATGTTCTTGACATGGCGGTCTGATGGCCACCGCTAGCCCTTGACGTTTCTGGGTGGTGCGGTGATTGCCATCCACAGGTGTCGACTTGCGAGCGCAATCATTCACCTCCGAAGTCATCCGACACTCGATAGCAATGCACGGGGAGGCCAAGCCATGTGTCACAATTCCAAGGGCGGTAAGTTGATCGACCTATCTACCGCCCTATGCCATATGCTCATCCCACCTGTATGAAGTGCAGGTGATCCGGCGACGACACGTTCGTCGCCCGGATGCGCATTTCTCGGTGGCCGTGCTTCCTAAGAGAAGTTCCGCAAGTGAGCATGCGCTGCTTGCATGGCCGGAATAGGTACTCCCAATTGCTGCGCAGATAGTACCGCGATCCTGGGGACGAGGAGGCCGATTATTTTAGAGTGATCACCATCGCCACCTCTCGCGATTCGTAGCCCACCTCCGGTACTGCCCCAGAGCCCTCCCGAGCCGACCGTCGCGGTGCACGATCGATGGCGTCCTCCCTCAAGGCCACAACCTTAGTGGTGCTCCTCCTGGCGTCTCTCGGCGCGCAGGTGTTGGCGCTCCCAACCAGTGTCAAGCGGCAGACGATCACGGTGCTCGCGCAGTCCCAGGTGTCCACTTTCAGACCGTACACGCATTATGCAAGTACTGGCTACTGTAAACCTGCAGCGACTCTGGCGTGGAACTGCGGCGCGAACTGCGAGGCGAACCCGACGTTCGTCCCGATCGCGTCAGGCGGAGATGGCGTCATAACGCAGTTTTGTGAGTCGTCGTTCCTTGTTTACTTGTTCCGTTTTTCGAAGGACGACAATGCAACTAACGTTGCACCGTTTCGCAGGGTTTGTAGGCTATGATCCGACGCTGGAAGAGGTCATAGTGAGCCACCAGGGGACTGATACCAGCGCCATGTCAGTGCCAATGTACGAATCAGCGATGGCGCGTGCCAATTCACTGTATCGTTCATAGACTTCCATTGTTGGAGGACGCTAGTATCATCCAGGAACCCCTGGACGCGAAGTTGTTCCCCGGTTTGAGTACCAAGGTACAAGCGCACAGCGGGTTTGCTGGTTCTCAATCAAGGTGGATGTCTTACATTAGGCGGAGTGCGTCATATGGGGCCTAACGACTACCCGTAGATCCGCCTCTGGGGTTCTAGCAGCCGTGAAGACGGGCATTTCCAGGTTTAGTGCCAAGAAGATCACCGTCACAGGACACTCGCTAGGTGAGTATGGCGTGCGCAGTTTCCACACCCCTGTCTAGCTATATCTGATCAAGGATGACATGAGCAGGCGCAGCCATAGGCCTTATAGACGCCATATTCTTGCACCTCCAGCTGCCGGGCACGACGGTGCGGTTTGTCGGTTATGGCATGCCGCGTGTCGGAAACCAGGAGTTCGCGGACTACGTGGATTCGCAGCCTATCTCGGTGACGCATATCAACAACGAGGAAGACATCGTGCCGATCCTCCCTGGGAGGTTCTTGGGATACCATCATCCTTCCGGCGAGGTTCACATACAAGACTCGGGCGTGTGGGTCTCATGCCCAGGTAAGAGTGTCTCGTCGGCATCTATGCTGCATACTGTTCGGCTTATGTATTTGCCTTCAGGCCAGGATAACACGAGTGATCAATGCATTGTCGGCGATGTTCCGAACATTTTCGAGGGTGACGAATCGGACCATGATGGACCGTATGACGGGATTGAGATGGGGTGTTGAAGAGCCTGAGAGCGAGCATCGTATTATTGATTCGATATCGCCGGGTGATAGTAGGAGCGACGGGACGCACGGCTGTTGTCGGAAAGGGTGTAGGATGCGAGTAAGCCGGCTGCCCACAGGTATCCGTAGCGCAGCAGGAGCGCCAGCTTTCGAGTGGTTCCACCATAAGCCTGAGGCCTGACTTTGTCTTGAAGGACCATGTGCGAGCATTATCGACCGGCGATCCATAGATTAAGTGCGCTGCACGTCGGGCCATTCTGAACACACTATTCGGATTGGGCTCACTACTAGGCTCCCCTAGATCGTCCCTGTGGCGATCTCGTACGCTTATCTCGACTCTGCATCGCCGTCTGCCCCTCAACCCAAGTCGCCGCGCATCTCGGTGTCCCCTGGAGCCTTGATGTCCACTACACTGCTCGACGAGGAGATGCCTTGCAAAGTCGCAAGCTGCGAGGACAGCGGCGACGGAACCTGTAAGTACCTCGGTGGAAACAAACGAGACGCGTGACGGACCTGTAGGAGATTCCACTTGTGCGCAGTGACCTCTGTATCGTTGTTGCCCTCTCTGACCGTCTCTTTGAAGCCAGTCAAGTCCATCATGTCTGAGCCGAAGCAGTCCCGCTGGACTTTGACCCTAAGGGACTCCCGGGAGTTCAGCCTGCAGCAGCCCGAGTAGTTAGCGCCTTTCATCACCGCTTTCACAGCCGGGTATGTGTGCGATCAAGGCTGGCATCTGCCACCAAGTGACGAAAGGATGGCTCGGTCCTTACACTGCAAGTACGGCATTTGCATATGCTTTGGAGCATGTTAGGCGAGCTTCATGAGATGTGAATTGAGTGTACTCAACACTTTGCCGCGACGACGTTGAATGCTGCATAGATCAGGTTGTCGGGGAAGACTATTGCCTGATTTATTGAGGCGACAGCATTCAGCTTTCATGCATGAGCAAAACGATCATGTCGGTAGTGCACTCACGAAAATGAATGATACTAGATCCAGGATTCTGATAGTGAGCACGTCAGCGTGCACACTCCGGCTTCTGAGATATGACAGGATGTACCCTGTCAAGAGCCCTGACAGCATTCCAATGAGAAACATCAGGCACGACGAATGGGAACTACTCACCAGTATTGACAGCATAGACGATCATGAGCCCGATGAGCGAGTCTGTTCTGCGTGAGTGGCAAGAGATTTCAGTGGATTGGATGAAAGGGCAGGACGGAACCGAGATCGCACTTTCTAAAGCCTGTCCTGCTTTTCCGCAACACCAGGATGAGTGTTCCCGTGAGCAAGGAGTCGACTAGGACAGCAAAACCGAAGCCAGCTGACGACATCCACTGCGACATGATGAGGTATTTTTAGTGGGATACTAGCATGTTACTGTTCGAGGACCCCGGCCTCGGAGACTTGAACCTACCGCAACGCTGTCGAAATCCGCGAACGTCGGCTTGATGAAGCTGAGGAGAGGTGAGTGATGCATTGGGTCCTTGCACGAACTCGGCAACGTCTGTACTTACGCTTCAACAGTGGCGGCTAAGCAACAGAGGACAGACCAGGTCGGTCCCGGCTTTGACAGTCGTCATAGCATGTATAGACCTAGCACGTACCTGTCGCGAATGCTGTGGTCGGAAGCGATACCCATCAATGTTTATTCCGCATGGAGAAGATATGGGCGATTACCTAGGATGAAGAGCATGAGAACGGGCTGTGAGAGTGGCGCTCATTTATCAGGGGTGACAAACTATGGAAGCAATGAGGACTGCACATACTGCGACTACTACTGCCCGAAATTGCCTCCCAACTGTCGAAACAGGATCAGTAGAGTATGTGCGCGAGACGAGGCGTGAATACCTACTGAGGTAGACGCGGCGAGTGAAAAAGCTACCCGGTCGTCAATGATGAAATTATGAAGTGGTCGGGCCAGCACGGTCTCACCTCTCAGAGGTAAGAACAATTAGAGCCTACAATCGACGTGAGGCTGCGACAGTGGAGTCTCGATTGCAAACACGTACGGTCAAGAGTGGAAAGACCTGATACGCACATCCAGAATCAGCCGGCGGGTACTTGGAGATACTATGGCCATGAAGAGGACTCGAGTACTCACGCGGATCGACCTGCGTCCTGGATGTCAGTCGCAATCATTCAAACATCTTGTTGAAGCTGTTCCTACCATACACCCTCAAGCAGAGCCGTCGGCTTGGAGTAGTTTGATACGAGGTAGTAGTAGCTTCACTCATGATCAACACCGGCTCTCTGAGTCCCGACTGAAAGATGACGAACCAGATATGCATGCACAAGATAACGTGTACTGTCTCGAGGACGCTGGAACAGTTTGAGAACTCCGAAGTCGCGCCTCTGGCGTCCGATACACTCACACTATAAGAGTCACCTGAATTCGGGCAGAAAGGTGTTTCAGGAGGGCGGAAGCCGTGAAGAAAGGCAAATCGACTGACAATCATACGGAGTATCATTGCATCCCTGGGGAAGAGACGATAGTATCTATAGGATTGGTGTATGGTGAGCCCGTACATCCTGCATTACACGAGATTGGCGATTATAAGCCGGCATAGATCGCGGAGCAGAACACGAGAGAATCACTCACATGAGCCCAATGAATGTGGCTATCAGAAAAGCGCCGAAGCTGTTGTCGAGGGACGGAAGCTTCGGAATCACGGGCACGGATGGGAGCTGATCCGCATGGGTTTGTGTTGCTGTGACAGACATGGCAGCGAGCGAGCTTCACCCACCGTCGTCGACGCTGAGGATATATGTAGGTCCTCCCTGTACTTCCATTTGACGCCCTCTGCTAAGAAGTGGTCGCACGGCGCAGAGTTCGCGATGGCCTATCCATGCGCGCGCCGCCCAAGAAGTGCTGCCAACAGATAGCTGTGGACAGCTGTGTGGCGGGGATGTCGGCCTGTCAATAGGAAGCCCTGAACGAACGGTAGCAAACATGCAAGACTCGCCGTGACACTGAGGCTCCCCCATGGATCTAGCTGAAAAGCAACGTCTTTACGACTCACGTTAGCATATTCACCCGTTCGCGCGCCAAGGGCTTCGAGATGACCTTCAGCTCACAAATGATGTTCTGCATCTCGTCTAGTAGTGAAGGAATTTGAAGCCTACGCTCACAGGCATCTGATCAGCCGAGAATTGAGAACTGCTAAACAGAAGCCAGGAACGTACTTCAGGAGCGAGCGGAATGAGAACATCGCATCGGAACAGCGCCCGAATCGATTCCGCTCCGAGCGCTCACTGGCACCGAATCCTCCAAGCTCCCCGGGCTTTTTAAGTGTGAGCATCTACCGAGCGCAATCTCAGGGATTACTCCAGGCTAATGAACATCGGTGTGCTGGGCTCCCAGCGCGGCACTGTGACATGCTGCTCTTCAGCGGATTAGTGCCAGGGGGCCCCATTCGCCGCGGGATACAAGCAGAAGCACGCTAGGAGATGCGGAGGTTGAGAGGGAGCGCCGGAAGAGATGGGGAGGAGCCACTGATGAGCGTCAGCGGCCAAAACGATTGATAGTACTGATGTTAGTGACGAACGCATGAAAGTCCGTGTGGACGGTGGTGCAACAGGAAGCCGGGCTACAGAAGGCGTATGCGTTTGTTATTGACGGTGCAGTGGGAGATGAGCCGCGCATGAGCTATAAACCGCGGGCCATGCGCATTACCCCGAAATCTCTAAACGCGCGTTTAGCCCAGTCGCCCACGTCGCCTACCTGCAGACCACAAACGCGCTCTTCGCACCGGACCGGACAGAGCAATTACCTTGGACCTTCCGCCAACAGAACCTCGAGCGATGGGGTCTCAGGGTCTAAGCTGCGGGCGGAGTTTGCGAGATGGCGGTGAGCCCAAGGAGTACAAGTAACTGCGATGTTGTAGGTTAGCCAGTCTAGTATACATACGATAACGACAGTGAGGGTGGTAGTCTGTATCCATCTATGATCCTTCCGAAGTTAAGCCAAGAATATCATGAGACCCATCTGGCAGACAAGAGACAGCAGTGCCGAACGGCGGTCATGAAACCGAACCAGAACCAGATACCACCGTAGAACCGTAGCTCGTAGGTCCTACGGATTGACCGTTGGTAGGGACGAGCATACTGTTCATGCTTGGCCTGCGGAGATCCTTGCTTGCGCGCGAACGCCCGCGCCGAGCATCTGCCTGCGCCTCGACAGCGTCAGCACTGAGACGCTTAGGTTTCCGTCGGCCCTTCAAGCCCGCATCAGGACGGAGCAAGCAGAGGATAGCGATGGCCACGATGAGGATGCCGGCCGCGACAGAGAAGATGGCCTTCGGGAACTTGGCGACAGTCTCGACGAAGATGAAGCCGAACAGGATGGGCTGCGGGCAGTGAGTAAGCGATGCGAGAGCACTGGCCGAGCAAGAGCACTCACGCCGAGGATCATTTGCCCTACAGCTTGAAGGACAGAGAAAGCGCCGAAGAGCTTGCCAGCGTCGTCCTCACCGCGAGCCTGCATGATGCACAGGGCGAGGCTGTTCGTGGCAGGGACGAGTCCGGCGCCGAAACTGCTCAAGGCAGTAGCGCCGACGAAAAGCGCCGGGCTAGCGTCAGCTGGAGAGAGCATGACAAGGGAGTGAGATAGGAGGTCCACGAAGAGTGATCCGCGGATGAGGGATAGATCGAAGCGCATCTCCTTGGCCAGTGCAGCAGGAGTCGGCTTGACCGGGTTCTTCGGCTGCCTGTCAGATAGAGCAGACGTCTGTGAAGGCTTCGGCTTCGGCTTGAACATAGCGATGAGGACTACAGACGGATAGTCAGCGCGACAGACGGGCGGTGCATATCATGGGCATGCTCACAGGGAAGGATGAACAAAAGGTGGACAGCGCGAGAGAAGCCCATGAATGAGATGTAGTAACTGAGCTGTGACGACGCTGTCAGCCGAAACGAGAGCAGAACATGGGTGCGACTAACCTGTTCAGCCCCCCAGCTGTATACGTGCTCGGCGTAAATATACTTGACCTGGAATACACCCTGTCGAAGGCACGGTAAAGTCTAGCAGGCTGCTTCCGAGTGAACGACTCACCAGTGAAAGAAGATGGCCAAAGAGAACGATCGCAAGCAGGGTCATGTTCCAATCCCTCCGCTTGCGGCCATCGGGCATTTCGACAGTTTTCGGCAAAAACAGCGCAAGCGGGCTGAGGAATCGTGTGATGGCACTGCGCTTTCCGATCTCCGAGGGTGTGACAGAGTCGGCTTGTCCCAAGACGGACGATGACGACTGAGTTGCTGCAGCCTTGGCCTTCTTCTTCTCCAAAGATTCCGGAAACAAGAAGAGGGCCAGGAAGAGATTGACGAAGGACGCGGTAGCAGCAACGTAGAACACTGAGGTTACTGTAGGTGCACCATTATGCACACCAACAGCAGGGGAGAAGATGGGAATGAATGGATGACGTATGAGGAACGCGCCGATCATCGGGCCCACGGCGAAGCCGAAATAAAACATTCCGGTGAATCGAGAGAATATGCGCGCTCGAGAGCCGTCGGAGGTGCAGTCAGAAACGTAGGCTGAGGTTGCAGCCTGAAGGGTAACCCAGCCTCCGAGTAAACCTTCTATGATAGGAGAGAAAATCAAGAGCTTGTGGCCGTGGGCAGCGAAAATGCTGTGAGGGGTGGAAACCAGGATGAAGACGAGGTCGCTATTGCAGAAAAACTCAGCTACCCTGTCCAGCCTGCAATGAAATTCGAGAACGAACGTCATGAACAAACCCATGGTGGCCGCCGCGAGAACCTTGGTACGACCATATCGTTCGCCAAAGCTTCCCCACCAACCTGTGGTAAGAGCGGATAGGGTGCCCATGGTTGTAGTCATGATAGTTTGTAGTCTAGCTGCCCCTGCTTGCACCGCGGGGTCTCTCAAGCAGCGCGTCGAAGGAGGGAGGCGAGGGTCGGGCTCGTCATCATCTTCAAGAGCGCCAAAGGCGCTGTGACCCAGTAGGCCTCCGCCGGATTGGATGTATACGAGAGGGTCGTAGGCAGGACCCGCCGCGTCCATGTGTAGCTGTGGGATATGTTGAGCGCCCGATGCGACGATAGTGTGGTTAAGGCCGGTGTGATCGTAGACGTCATGCCCGTAAATCGCGTTACAGGACAACTGCGTATAGACTTGCACTCGTGGAGCAAGGGTCATACCGCGCTGAGAGCTCGTCAGACATTTGTACGCACCGGTTGGGGGGCTGCCATTCTACTCACCACGATGGACGCGACGACTGCGAACGGGACAAGCCTGGGGCGCGGTCAGTCAGCGTCATTGTAGGGCCGGAAGTGATAAGCACAAAACGGGAATGGAGATGAATTTCGAGGATCATACAGCGATGTAGGTTTCGAACACTGTAAGGAGACCAATTCTCTCCGCTATGGGCGACAGCTGCACACATATCGCCCAAGAGGTGCTGCAGCCTTCGCTATGTACACAGGCACACGAGGCCAATATCGCGTCAACGCGCTTTGACGGGGTCATACCAGAGCATGCAAGGGCAGACATGTAGCCAGTCCTCCCTCGACTGCTGGCTTATCAAGCCAAGGGCCAACGGCATGGCTGCAGGCCTTGGGCCGCACGGAGCGCTGAAGGACGGAACACCCAGTCCGGGGCAATTACGCGCGAACGAACGGTCCCCTACACAAGAAGTGGACACGTACCATAAGGGCCTTGGTCGGTAGAAAGGCTTCTTCCGACTACCCAGGAGCGGGGCATGCTCAGATGCGAGGTCAGGCGATGTCTGAAAGGCTAGAGGCTGTTCTGAACCTCGCGCTCGTGAGACAGACGCGGAGTAGACGGAGAAGTTAGACGAGACGACCGCGTCGACAGCCTGGTAAGTCGGCGAGCTCGCCATGGTTGGCGAGGCTCAGGGTGGTGGTGGTGAAGACGAGAGATAAGTTGGCGGCATGCGCACGCCTCGCCGAGTCGCCGCAAGCCGTGGCGGTGGCGGGCGATGATACTATCCCGTCCCCAGATGCTGGATAAGCGCCCAGGGTGACCCCAGAAGCTGGACATTGCCTTGTAGCTTAGCACGATCGCACCGTACACACATACTTTCTGTATGGCCGCATGGAGCTCAATGGGCTGCTTGGTATTCCAGGAAGTTGGGTGAGGAAATCAAGACCTGTGAGCAAAGTAACAGAAGGTGAATGTCTCCAGGCCGTATGGCGCTTAGGTTTCCAGATTCCCGGGTCAGAGGGCTTTCTGCTGGCTCTCATCTCCTGTATGTGCATTTTTGTGCAAATCTTCTTGCAGGAAGCCTTAGGGGATACAGTGGCCATGCCTGAAAAACAAGCAGAATGAATTTTGGAGATGTTTTGGGACTGCTATGTCGAAACTGAGCCCGAAATTCTGTTGGGCGTCCAGCATCTGGGGACGGGATAGTAAGTAAGATGACCTCACGGCGCGGTCCGCTCGACCGACGGCAGATAAGAACCCCGTTCTTACCCGAGTTAGGCGGACTTGTTACTCGGTAAGTAGCTCTTCTAGGGGGCTTGTACTCCTTACTTATCCCGCCTACGCGCCGTGAAATGAACCGTTCTGAGTTTGAAATGGACGCTTTGTGTCGTCTCTTGTCGCGACCTCGCTGCCAGTCCGACCTCACGCTCCTCGTCCTCGCCGTCATGGACATCGACGAGCAGCATCCTCCTCATCGCTCTCCCCAGCATACGAATGCCCTCGCAGGACCATCTACGATGCCTGAAATGCCCCCTCTCTATCTGCCGCCTCCAGGTCGCTCACTACCGCTTGCATACTCTAGCTCCCATGTCGCTGACCTCCTGCGTTCACCAGGCCCACAACAGCCTCGCCCGTACTTCACGAGCACCGAAGATCTACTCACGCGCTTTCAACTGTTACCTTCTTACGACAAATACGTGCGGCCTTTTGCGTCTCCAGCGGGCTCTATCCCCCAGGCCACGACGTCAAGCGCCACAGAAAAAGGCAAGGGAAAGGAGAAGGAGATCCCTCCCCGAGACGTGGCAGCTTCATCTCCTGCAGCCCATACGCCGGGAGCAGGTCATGATGGGGACGAGGAGGAGGGCGGGAAGGGAGAGAAGAAGTTCAAGAACTACAGGCACCTCATCAAGGGCATACCAGGTATGTTCTCTGCATGCGCTAATGTATCTGGCATACGATTTCAGAGAACACAGGGAAGCACTCGATGAAGAAAGATGACTATCTCACCACCTTAATGCAAATACCGCCCAAGCAAAAGATTCCAATAACACCCTTCGATCTCAGGACACAACGCGATGCATTCTCTGTCAGCTTAGAGGGCCTCAAAGGGGTACGTTGGTCAGCAGTGGTCCCTCACAATAACTCAACTTTGTGCAGTGGAATATACATGCATTGGTAGCGGAGTCCTCACAAGCAAGGGAGGATAGGAAGCGCCGGGTTAGTATATCTTGCAGACCTTGTGCTTACGACTGTCATGCCTCATTAATACTCCCTGCCTCTGCAGAAGGAACTCAAGAGGATGGCGAAAGCACAGGCTCAAGGCCTTTCTCAACCTGTTGCCGGCGCAGCCCCGAATACTCCGTCGGCTCTCCCAGCAAGTCCTGCTGCCATACCAGTCTCGACACCAGCAGGGCCGCCTCCTCAATCCACGCCGCGTCCGGGTGTACCCAAACCACCCCCGGCGCATCAGCAACCTCCGCAATCCCGGGGCAGAACTCCCGTCGGCATCGGAACTCCGCGCTCTGTGTCGACGCCTGGACCTGGTGTCGGCGTCCCGCCGCCGGCCGTAGCAGCTCCGCAGCATGGTGTTGCAGCACAGGTGCCACCAACAAGCTATGCTCAAGCTGAGCAGGCACCCCCACATCCGATGCGCGGAGTCAAGCGAGAGAGGGAATACTCGACCGATGGCGGCCTGCAGGTGAACGGCAATGTTCCGCCGGTTGTACAATATCAGGATGGGCCAAGACCTCAGGTGAAGGGAGCGAAAGCAGGCAATGCGGGTGTGCGTCCTCGACCGCAGAAGAAGCAACGCCTGGTATGTGTTGCGCCCAGACTTCTCCATCCTTTCCCGCTGCGACCTGTGTCGCAACGATGTCGCATGAATGCACTTGTTTCTGTACGCGGTGCTAATACCTTGGCAGGATGTGAACGGGCATTCGCAGGTGCCTATCCAGCAACCGACGCCGCACGCATAGTATTTCAATGCGCATGCCCGCAAGGTCGCATCATCGGCCCATTGCCTCAAACACCATCGAGCCTTGTCTTCATCTCCCTCGGACGTGCCGCTTCTCGTGGACTCCCCTTCTCATCCATCGCATGCATCATCCTCGCTCATCACACGGATCTCATGTTGACCCCGCATTGCATCATACTTACATTCCTTCGCTCTCGTCTGTTGCTAATTCGTTATAGACGAGAAATGCGCGCATTGTACCAGCGATCCATGGCTTGGTACCAGGTTCCTAAGGCCGCAGTGCATATGCGCATGTAGCCAGAGGGACCGACCTGACGTCGTGTGCTCAACAAGCGGTCAGGTCCCTCCAAGGCCTAGGAAGGATGAAGCATGTTCTTGTGGTCTTGTCGCGGCATATGTTGACGACTGCTTGGTTACTCGGATGCTCTGCTCCAGGACAGTCTCCAGTACTGTACTGTGATCTACGCAAACTTGCGCTGCGGCCGCGGTCTAAGCCGCTAGTGGTATTCGCGCGGAGAGGGAAGTGAGAAGGGACGAACTAGGGAAAACGAGACTCCGATTGAATCTCGCGTGGGACGGCCCGTCGCCGCAGCTCAGCCCGAAACGGTCGCGATCGACCCTCTCACCTCCGTCCCCTTCGAAGCTCGGCGTTGCCCTTGCTATCCTCGACGCTTCCTATGGCGTCCTCGACGACAGCTTTGGCAGAACGTTCTGAGATTCATAAGTCTTGCAAAACCCTCGAATCCGTGGTCAACATTTTGAATGACTACTGCGAAGCCGCCAATGCTATCGTTCAGCTGCAGAAGAAGCTAGCCAAGGCTTTGAGAGAGGCGGCGTCTGTAAAGTGTGTGTCAGAGATACCCGGTATGTCCTTCATAGCTGAAATAGTGGGAGCATTGTCTGAGAACTCGAAGCCAATGCGCTGAATGCCACCGCTACGATCTTCGAGGCAATGTCGGAAGTGGATGCCAAGTTCGCGAAGTATGCAGATAAGGAGTGCGACAATGTCAGTGGGGAAGTGAAGAAATGGTTCAAGAAGCTTGCGGTAAGCATGAGCGGTGGCGCTGGTTGGGACTAGGCCATGACATCTGTGCAGAAAGAGGAGAGGGCTCATGACGAGAAGATCGCGTCCGCGAACCAGAAGATCAAGCAGGCTGGGCAAGTATACGAGCGGAAAGCGAAGAAGAGCCCAAGGGATGCCGCCGAGGAGCACACGCGGTACATCAATCTCCTCAGTGCCCTTGGTCCTGAGGTGAATCGGGAGAAATAGTACGTCCTGATGTCACAACGTACCCGCTTGACTATTGAGCATCACCTTCAGTAACCATGCGCTTCTGGTTACACAACGGCATAGCTCTACCATGTACAACCTGGCTGCCAGCTTGTCGCGGGTCGCCGATGCGGAGTGGGCCCGTGGGTGCGAAAGCGTACGCCGATTTTCTCCTACTGTCGGTCCTCTTGGGCAGTGGAAGGCTCTCTGTGAAGGTGGATGGTCCGGCGCTATGCCATCCGACTTACCAGAGGTCGGCGGCGTAAACGAACAATCAGAAGAGCCTTCAAGTCCTTCAGGCACTAATGACCATGATTCTGTGCAACAAGGGGAGCCCGCCCGAGACCTGGCTCCGCCCGCCGACAAACCTGCACCCCAGTACTCTTCGCGGAACGCCTCAGAGCAAGACCCTTCCTCTCGCGCAGTTACTCCTGGCCAATCTCCGGTACCTCCTCCCCAGTATTTCCCGCCGACCCCTTCGGCAGAGCAAGCATCGACAGACGACCGCTCACTGAGGGAGTCCAAGGAACAGGACGAGCGTAAGTCTGTTACCGACCACGGGGAGCGAAAAAACCACACCAACACCTTGGCTTCGCTTGCTGCCTTCCCCTCCCCACCAACACATTATCCTCTTCCTCCTCTGGGTGGCAGTAGGTTCAATGCCAGCACCGCGAGTACTCCTGCTCAGGAGCACTCCGAGCTATCACAAGAATCTCAGGGCGGCCCCGCCCTCGCACCGTTCCCCCGCTTTACGGAGTCGCCTATTCCTGAAATGGGCCACACTCCTCTAACAGAAGATAGCCGTTCGCCGCCAACGCCCCGCACTGAGTTATTCACCCCACCCTCAACGACGCCTCGATCGGCTGGCGAGCCCTTAGTAAGGCAGGACGACAGTGACCTACCGACGCCTGGCCCTGGGAAGCCTGCGCAACCTGCGCATCCGCAGACCGCGCAGTCTAACTCTTCGCAGTCATCATCGGCAACGCCGACTCGAAATCAATCCGAGCAGCGGACTTCTACATCATCTGAACCTCCTCCGAGCCAGTCTGGTGTGTCTCCCGGACCTTACAAGCGCGGGGACTATGTCGATGACGCGGAGTTCGGAGCACGCCGTAGTCCTGATGCAGCGAGACCTAGGCCTGCTGAGCCATCACTGACGAAGATCGTCGAACGCAGCGATACTGGCAAAAGTAATGGCAGTGGCAGTATGGTCGCTGCACTTCGCGATCGCTACGCCCGTGGCGTAAGTAACCTCGTTTCGTCCACGCTACGCATAACTCATCTATGATCTTCGCAGGGCGGACCGTCATCGCCTCCTCCCCGCGAACTCCCTCGACTGCCGACCAGCGTTTCCAGTCTTGCTCATCGATACGAGCCGACCGCCAGCACTTCCAACGTCTCACAACAGACAACTGGTTCCCCCACTCAAGAACGTGCGCGGGCCTCCCTTGACAACTACTTGCGCATGACTGGACCGACGACGACCGCTCGAGACCCCCCAACCGGCGGACCTGGGCCTCGTTACTCCTCCGTACCTGCCACTCCCACTCCTGACGAGATCGCTCTGCGCAGACAACGCATCGAGGAGCTTGAGGAACTTGAGCTTCGCGAACGGGACCTCGAGCTACGCATGAAGGAGCGTGAGATAGAGCAACGAGCGCGGGAGTTGGAGAGGGAACGCCAGCAGCTTCTCACTGCGAGAAGTGGCAGAAGCGACGGTTATACGAGCGATGGCTCCCGCGGCGCGATCGGTCCTGGAGTATCCGCAACGCAGCGGCCGGCTATCGACACACTACAGTCAAGATATCCTTCGTCATATTCCCAGAGCACCAGTAACCTTGTTCCTCCTCCGCAGGGCATGTCATCGAGACATCCCTCAAGCCAGCCTTCGTCACCTGCTGCGCAGCCTGCGGACCATGCACCGTACTGCGGATGCGAGTCATGCTCTGCGTCCAAGTACAAGACTCGCGACGTCCTCCCCCGCAGAGATTCTCGTCCTACCGAGCCCCCGCTCAATCTTCGTCCGGAGAAGCCGAGGGGTGGCTGGATCAGGCGTTTGAGCATGCCCGTCGTCAGCAACGCATTCTCTCTCGATTCGAAGAAGAATGCGAACAACGTCGGCATTGCAGGCGGCCCTGGATATCGAAACAGTCTAGCTTTTGCTGAGGAAGATGGCCGTTTAGTTACTGATGTCACGGGCGGTATCAGGAACAGGAGTTCCACGAACCTTGCTACCAGGCGTTGATGTTTCATATTGTACGATTTGACATTCTACGTTCTCTCGTCGGACACTTATACCTCTTACCGCCGCGCGCTCCGCGCCTCGCTCGCGGCTCGGATACCTTTGGCTTGCTGTTGTCTTCGTCTATAGTGCATACTATACCTCTGCTTGTACTCGCTCTCCTATGGCTCACCTACTATTCACGACCCTTCATGACTATTCCCCAACATGCACGAGCGATATGTTTCCGTCCTGTAGCCTGTGTACTGCCACGGACGGCTGTAACAATATAGTGTCACCCCGTGTTGTGTGGACTCCATGAGGCTGCAATGATTGTCCTACTCGCTCGTCGTGGAGCGTCCGACAAGTATGAATCGCTACGTATCGTATTCCCAGCAAGCAGGTGCGGCGTCCCCATCCAGCTTTGTTCACAGCTTCTCCCGGATGGGACTCAGTCTTGCCTTGTCGAGCGCGTTGTTAAATATCGGGGCGAGGATGCGCGACAGGAAAAAGTGAAGCAGGAACACGAACAGCGGGAAACTGAGCCCGAAGCCCAGCTCGCTGTGCGGCAGAACGGACCTCGTAGTGTCGACAGCTATGACTGACGTACGTTGCCCGAGTGCGAGTCTAGCGACGAGTTTATTCGGAGCTCTAGTAAGGCGGTCTCTTACATAGGAGTACTCATGGCGGTGCGCTCGATCGATGCTCCAGGGTCATGGGGAAAGCCATGTATGCGTGTGACCCTTCTTTTCTGCAAGGCGTAGGTAGATGCGAGGTGTCAATACCAGGCCAGAGCTGTTCAAGAAGGGAGGGATCGCACCTCTTAGAATGCTGTGGTATTCATAGCCTGGACCGGATTTGACCGACGCTCTGGGTTTGCGATCCCGTCGTCTGCGCCTCCGCAGCCCACTGAGTGAGACGGGCAACCAAATCTTCCAGCTCGGCTTTCGTGTTGAGCGCGTGGAGCGAGATTCGGATGCGCTCCTCTCCTTTGGGGACAACCGGCTGAAAGACTCCCTCCACAGCGTAGCCGAACTGGTTCAGATAGGCCGCAAGCTGCGCCGGGTGGCTGGTGAGAACCGGCGTTATGGGGCTGAGTACGGTGGAGGGATAGCCGCTCGGGAGCGGGCTCTCGCGAAGGGAGAGCAAGCTGGGTGGGATGTGCTTGAATGCTTTCTTGAGAGCACCTCGGAAGTGCTCGCAAAGCCGGCGCAACGTCTCGCGGCGCTGCAGGGAGACGGGAATCAGTACTGGAAGTCATCTAACTGCGAAGGTGACATACATAGTCGCCGACAGGACCTTCCAAATAGTCGAAGGATGCATGCAAGCCGCAGATCATGGATATGGGCATGGCCGTAGTGAAGATGAAGGGACGACCATAGTTGATGATATAGTATCGGACGAGGGGCGAGGTGAGGAGTACAGCTGATGGAGTAGTAGTAATGAGCGGAATGTACCAGAACTCGGGTCTAGCTGAATGTACGCACCGCCTGTCAAAGCCCGAGCTTTTCCGAAGGTATGAAGAACGGTATGTATGCGGTCCTGAAGACCCAGAAGGTGGACGATACCCTTCCCCTGAGGGCCAAAGACTCCGGTTGAGTGTGCCTCATCGACCAGAATGTGCGTGCTTTCCCTCGGGACGTATGTCTCGAGGATGCGCACGATGTCCGGAAGCGGAGCGAAGTCCCCGTCCATGCTGTATGCCGCCTCGACCGCCACGAAGAGAGTGCTCTTCCCCTGCAATATGAGGGGATGATCCTCGAGGACTCGGAGGACGGTCTCCTGGAACGACATGGGCGAGTTGTGGGAGAAGGCGTAGAGTGACTTGCTGGCACGGGAGAGCAACATCCCGTCGCGGGAGGAAGCATGGACGAGCTCGTCGAGGACAATCACGTCTCCCTCCTGAGGCACGGCTTGCCAGAAGGCGACGTTTGCGTCGTATCCAGAGTTGAATAGAAGGGCGGAGGGAGAGTCGAAGAACGTCGCCATCCGCGTTTCAAACTCGATGTGCTCGGCGGCATTGCCCCCAAGCCGCCGTGAGCCGGCGACACCCAAGACGCGCTGTGACCGGGAAAGCTTGTCCAAGAAGAGTTGGCGGAGATCCGGATCGTTGGTAAGGGATAGGAAGTCGTTCGAGTGGACATCGGGAGAGGCGGTAGAAGAAGTTGTGTTCGCAAGATCGAAGGAGCAGAGCTGGCGCTTCCTGCGTGTCTCAAGAGCCTCGCTCAGGCAGGTCGAAAGGGGGGTGTCCAAGGGAGCGAGGGAGCGGCTCATGGTGCGCAAATGCGTGTGTATCGTTTCTGCTGTCAATAGGGCGTTGAAGCGTGTCCTTATGTATCGTCCAGCACTGCAGGGCAGGTGGTACACCCGGCAATGGCTGTTCCTGGTAGGATAGCGCGAAAACCGGAGGAAAAGTCATGGTTGTCGCTTCCAGGAACGAAGGAAGAGTTGTCTGCAGCAGAGCATCGTGCGCGTTGGCAGCAAATATGACAGTCGGAGACGGTGGTCCTAGGGCTCCGGCCGCATGCCTCTATCCAGTCTCACCTGTTATGGCATTGGTCTGGCCTGACCCCCATGGCCTTCTTCGCCCATCATCTCTCGTCCGTCGACATCAGACTTGGAAGCTGGTAGCACGTATGGTTGTTGGAACGTGCAGCCTGGTGTTGCCTGGAAGAGTATGCAGCGAGGCCGAATTCGCCACAAATCTGGATGTCGTCGAGACAAACGAGCCGTTGAGAAGCGCGCAGGGGAATACTTAGATACTTAGGCGGGGGGACAGAGCTCCGCGCGAGCAGGCGACTATATTCGTGCTGGGAGATGTCTGCCTGATGAGGGTGGGGAGTTTCTTGACGACTCCGCTGCTGTCGGGGCATGGATGGTACTCTGCACCGATTATGATGGTCGAGAGTCAATTCGATGTAGGCGTAGCCGCCCATATGTGACCAAAGAGTATCAAACACCGGAATTCAGCGACATCGACGGGCGCTCCTCCTTCCTAGACTAAGACTGTTGCCTCGCCAACTCGCCTCGCCTCAGCTCGATGGTCGAGTTTCTCGAACTCTCACCCAGAGTCGAGTCGAGTTCCGAGTTCAGCTCGCCTCGGCGGCAACACTATTCCTAGGCCCCGCACTTAGTACACCCAACTTACTCACGCCGGATCGCAACGACGTTGGCACGTCGGATCTACTCATTTTGCTGCTCGTGTATAGGAATGATGCCGGCACCTTGAATCCCTCACTCGGCGCATGGGATGACCTCGCGTCCCGAACGGGGTGGATGTGCTCGGAAGTTCTTGCCAGCTACGTATCCCAAGCTCATGGAATCACTCAGTCTCAACAGTGGTCCCGCCTCGCGGTCTCGGTCGCTGCCGCATGGTTAACAGCTCGTTGAATGCTGCGTCAACGGAGAGTGCACCAGCTCCCGAGGGTGTCGTTAGAAGACCTGAAGGGCCTGTCGTCGCTGGACAGCTGACAGACATGGGGCGCTCGGCAGTGGACGCTCAATCTCGCATGAAATTGATTTTCACACTGCGCCCGATCAGGAATCCTCATCGCGACCCTGTGCTGTGAATGCCAGTCCGATATGTCCATTCTCCGTGCGTGGACGTCTCAGTTCCGTTGCAGGTTAACTCACCGAGAAGATAGGTCCGATAGTAACCCTCGGTCCGCACCGTGTGCGCTGGTGGTGACGATGGCGAATGCAGTTCGTCCCTTCGCTCACTCATGTCTCACGGGAGAGCATCCGCGCCCACAAGAACGCCACCGTGATGACCCGGCGGCCTCTAGAAGCGACGCTCTTCATCATATCCAAGGTGCACCATGCTCATGCTCAGAGCAGTCAGCGCTCGGTAGTAACGGGAGATCTATATTATGACATTCGAGAGTAGCCATCCCTCAGGCTACAACCATGTCCTCCTCCCCTATCAACGCTACTGTGGCTCCCGTCAATCCCTTGGCCTTGCCTCAGAAGGCTCCGTCTCTCGATGACAGCTTCGGGGCGTTCTTAATCGCCACGTTCATTGGTCTGATGTGAGTTATCATGCTCTTGTCTTGTGTTCTTCGGCTGCTGACACATCCTAACAAAGAATGTACGGACTGACACTGCACCAGTCGTACAGATACTATCGTCTCTTCCCAAAGGATGCGGTGATACTGAAAATCACCGTAGGTCGCATTATGCCAGTCGATGCTGTGGCGCGCGATACTAAGATCTCCTTTCACCGCGTTTTCAGGTGACCCTGACAGTGTAAGTGATTACCATTGGATAACGTCAGCTCATGCAGACCCGCAATACTTCCTAGTCTGTTGGAGACTATACACATCGTCTTGTGCATGCATGTCTGGTGAGCTGTACCCTGTATTTGAATTGGTGGTGAGAGCGACCCTTAACCGGAAGCGAAGCTACTACTATCTTGTGGCCAAGTACTTCAAGCCGACTGCCCTGCTTGATGGGGTGTGGTGCGTCTGATGCTCTGCGACACTCGCTCGACAAGTTCACTGACGTTCACGCCAATCAACCATGCAGGTCTATTCGAGTGAGTGTGTCCACTTTGTTTTGGGACTCTCCTGCATCCCCAGCGACTGATTCGACCATTCCAACTAGATCCTTCCTGTATCAACGGTACATCCTCGCACTGGAATTCATCATCATCACAAGCTCGCGCTGAACAATGCTCGCAGGTTTTAGTGATCCTGATCTCCGAGGGGTGAGTCCGTCATTTCAAGTCATGGGTATGCCGGCTCATCGGGAAAACGTTCAGCTTCTTCACTCGTCGAGTCTATCTGAGTGCGTTCCAGCTTGCCGCACTCCTGCATACCGCATCTTGTCTTTCATTGACACTACGGTTGCACAGTCGGAGGCGAATTCCGGGCAATAGTAGTAGTTGCGGTACATATGAACATCCTCTCACCGTGGTCAAGATTTACTCATCCGAGATATGACGTACCGCTAGCCTGTTCTCATGCTCGTCATCTTGGGTACGCTTCCGATTTCGTAGTAGATTGTGGGTCTTCTGAAACTCCAGATCACGTCGACAAAAAGGATTTGGGATTGGTTCGTGCGCCTCTGATTCCTCTGAGTCTTGACCTACTAATTCGCATTTCGCATCCCTCTTCGTAGCGGCAAGCGTCGAAGCGTAAGTCCTGCATCAGAGCCGTAGCGTCCAGAGGATGATCAACGTGTTTGACAGCTTCGTCCGGCCGACATTTGCCGAGTTTGAGAAAGTGGCGGTGAGCCCGGTGTTGCCCGACCTCGCAAAGTGCTTCCGACGTATAATTGACTACAATCTTCTCCCAGTGGATGACATCGGCTGGCTTCGGCGTCGCCGTCCTGGTAGATTTTCTGCTCACCGGCACTCTCATCTTGGTTCTGCAGAAGAGCAGGACTGGATTCAGAAGGTGCAGACATACGGCTGCGTGACATCCCACAGTGCTTCATGTACTCATGTTATACCTCCGGACAGGATGGACTCTCTGATTGACCTGCTGATCATCTATGCCATCAATACCGGTGAGTGCCAGCACCCCTTCCTGGCTGTGCTCATGGAAGATGTATGAGAGCGCTAAGATGTTTGTTGTCTTGCTAGGACTATTGACGGGGTGAGATGAGAGTGCACCACTTGTCTCGAAGCGCGCATTGATGTGCTCGCAACCCCATAGGATATTCAGTCTCCTCTCGTTCATATTCGTAAGTACATTAGCGACCTGATCGTCCCTCCGGTGCTGTATTGACACACATCTTCTTGCCCAGGCCATAGTTTCGCCGGACAAATTGATCTACTCCGCCTTCAACATCGTCGCAGCGAAGTGTATGCTCATTCCGGTAAACCCCGTACTTGACCTGACTCGGACTCACCCGCCTTCTTCAGCATACGCGAACTCCCTCCTTGCAGTGTGAGTCTTCTCTCGCTATTGAAGGACTTTGTCAGCCTGCCCATACCCGAGCATCCCACCGTTGACTCATTTCATTCCTCGTCGCTACAGGCTCAATTCTCGCAAATCACTCATAGACAAAGTCCAGCAAGACTGCTTCGGCTCAGAGACCCTCGGTCTATCCGCGCTCAAGCGTACAACTGGCCAGGATGTGAGCGGCAGCGGTGACGGTCAGTTCACCGCTGTACAGGCATGGAATGCTCCCAGAGTGCGTATGCGCGGCACCCGTGTCCCAAATGAAGTGCTGATAGGCCCGACCGCGTGATGGTTGCAGCTCCCGAATGGCCAGTCGAGCACTGTTTTGGATATCAGGGTCTGGACAGAGAGGGAGGTGCGCAGCGATGTCGAGAGTGTCGACACGGCGGGCAGAGATCTGGAGCTCAAGTAGGGCGAAGGCACATGAAGGTGGGTGTCGTATCTCTTCGACACGACGTAGAACATTGCTGACATCCTCTCAGGAAGCTTCGGGCTTGGACGTGGTTTGCTCCGACTCGTGTCGTACGGTATACGCATGGTTGTATGCTACCTTGATCCGTCCTGCATTGGTGATGCTCCTACCAGCCGTCAGCGAACATCTCGGTGGTCAACACCCATGGGTCACAAGGACGCCCCGCAAACAAATTGTTGCACGACCGGGGCTGCCCAACACGATCTAGCAGGCCTGCTGCGCCTCCAGTAAGCTTTCCTTCGGTACGCTAACGCTGGATGCCACGAGCGGGGGGCTAACTAATCTGCCCACCTGGATGCCGGTGACAGTGTATATAAATGGTGAGTACCTGAAGTGGGATGGACGGCATCATGCTTTCTTCTTCATGTTGACAGAGATGCGTGCATCACGGTGCATCCTCACGGCATCACGATCACGGATGATGTGCGTACAGGGATCTTCGGGATTCGGAATCTCAGAATCCACATCATGTTGCATGGCGGCGGCGGCGGCGAACAGAGCCTGAGAGAGGGTGCTGCGACGCAGCGAAGATGCGAGTCAACGTCGTACTTTGCGGTTTTCATCAGTGGTCACAACGGCCTGCTCGGCTGCACCTTGAAAGACACCTGAATACAACGCGAAAGCCCGAGTCGAGGCGAGGTACTGATTAAGACGACTGCATCTTATCTTTGCTAGCCCATGCTACGTGTACGGTACGTACTCGTTCCATCCATTTCGGTTTGCCACAGGGGTGACTGATTTGACAGTCTCAACTGCGACAGTGTCGAACGTGATGTGCCTCGTCCAAAGTTTACCTCTGAATTTGGCTTCGCTGTTCCCGCCGTCAGCCGCAGGTGCCTTGGCCTGTTCCGGCGCGCGAAGGACCATGTCCACTGCTCGATCATGATGCTGGCGCCGCCCTCTATATATAAAAAAACTTGTACACGCTGGCAGAGAGAGCTCGACGCTAGTGACAGCGGTATAGCCAGCGGGTCCCGTAGGAGCTCCGTGGTTGACGGCTTATCATCGTCGGCCCGCAGGTCACAACTGCGAAGACTCTGCCAACGGGCCATGTTTCTGGAGCCTCGGAGCTGATCGTGAGCGCTGAGCGCTGAGAACTGGAACGTCGGCGCCGAGTCGCTTCGGTGCGTCACGGTTCTTGGATGAACAAAACTTTCCATAACCCACCGGCGAACGCGAGAGCTTTTGTGCAGATACAGTCCTAGTAATAACCCGAACCTTCTGCTGGTGCGTAGTGTCCGGACTACACGCTTTTCGCCTTTCCGCATCTGAGGTCAGTGTGCAACAGCATGTACTGTGCCAGCAGTTGCGAGCCCTGAATTGAGCCTCGGGCGTACCGGGTGCCAGTTCTCACACGCTGACAGCACAGGAACACAGCCATGTCAGGTCCATGGATTCTCAGAAGCAGCGTTCTACATCATGTCAAGGATGCTCTGCGCTGATAGCCAGGGCCGACAACAGCACTCGGAGAAAGTAAGGGTACCCCATATTACCCCGCCATCGAGCAGGAGAGCGTCCACGGTCGCCACCATGTCTGCCTCCCCCTCGAACAGTACTGCCGCTCCTGTCAACCCTCTCAGCTTGCTGCCAAAGGTTCCGTCCCTCGACGATACCTTCGGCGCATTCCTGATTGCAACGTTCCTTGGCTTAATGTGAGCTATCGTCTCATTTTCCTTCTGGTGTTGAAAGCGCTCGCTAATCCTCACGACATTCAGAATGTACGGGCTCACACTACACCAGTCTTACAGATACTGTCGTCTCTTCCCGAAAGATGCTATGTTCTTGCGAATTATCGTACGCCGCAGTAACTCGCGTTCGCTGTGCTAGTACTCAACAGGTCACTGCCTGCATCCTCAGGTCATCCTCACAGTGTGAGTGATTCAGATGCCATAATCGTTTGCTGCTCGCAAACTCCCGGATGACCTCAGCGTTCTTGAGACCCTACACATCGTCTTGTGCATGCATGTCTGGTGAGTCGCACCCAGTGTTAGCCGCGGACAGTTCACATATTGAGGATCGGGGCCCAGCTACTACTATCTCGTGACCAAATACTTCAACCCTGCCGCCCTCCTGGACGGTGTATGGTGAGTGCACCTTGGAGATGAGCACTGGTCTGCTTGTTAAGCGCATGATACCCCTTGCAGGTCAATCCGGGTAAGTGCATCCACAAATTCCATTGCATACTTCGTTCGTTTATTCCCCGCTCTGGCCCGCATACAGATCCTACCTATCTCGACGGTATGTCCTCGCGATTAGGGATTTGCTCTTGGATGTTCATGTCAGTGAATCCAGGTGTTGGTCATATTGGTCTCGGAGGGGTAAGATTGTTGCCCACATGCGGGAAGCCTGCTGCAGAAGTTCATGACAATTGCCGCGCAGGTTCTTCACTCGCCGAGTATACCTCAGTGCGTACAAGTGTCCGGTTTTGCGGAAAGCGTAGGCTTATGACTGACGTCGCCTTCTGACAGTCGGGCGCCATTACCGAGCAATAGTGGTAGTCGTAGTAAGTCCATTCACACAACTTCCATGTCTGAACGTGTTGCTTAGAGGGCCACATCTTCGGGTGTTTCATAGCCCATCCTCATGCTCGCCATCCTTGGTACACTCACTTCATCTCTTCCTGCACCTGCCCTGCTGACTCGTGTATCCCCCGGGTTTGTCTGCTGACAGGCTTCGCGATCGGTCAGTAACATCGCTCTTAGGCGTCTTCGTCCTCAAACGGTCACATACTGAACTAATAATGCGACGCCGTTTCTTGCAGCCGCTAGTGTCGATGCGTAAGTCCCCCTTCTGTATACTACGATGGGTCCGGACACGAGCGTGGATCACTCACTGGCATCGTTTCTTCTTGGACCATCGACCAGTTTCCTTCGGCCTACGTTCGCGGACTTTGAGAAAGTGACGGTACGTTTGATGCCTCGTACCAGCTCTCGTTGAGCCCGTTCAGGTCCTCATACTGCTGTTGCAGTGGCTGACATCAGCGGGCTTTGGTATCGCCGTCGTTGTCGACTTCGTGCTCACAGGGGCCCTCATCATGACACTGCAGAAGAGCAGGACGGGCTTCCAGAGGTGCGTTCCGGCCGGTCGCTTCTCAGAAGTAGGTATGCTCACTGAAGTCTCCGTCGTCGCACAAACAGGACGGACTCGTTGATCGACCTGCTGATCATCTACGCAATCAACACTGGTACGCCGATAGCTCTTGCACCGCCAGCGCCGAGGTGGCTGACTTCGCTCCGGGCATTCCTCAGGACTGCTGACAGGGTACGCGCATGGAAAGAAGGATACGGTGAGCCACCAGAACTGATGCGAGTACGGCTACGCAGGATCTTCAGCGTCCTGTCGTTCATCTTCGTGAGCCTCCCGCTTTCCCCTCATCCCGCGACTACCAGGGAGTTCTCACATCGCGCTTGACCAGGCGATCACATCACCGAGTAAGCTCATCTACTCGGCCTTTAACATCATCGCGGCCAAGTGTGGGTGCATGTGCCCTTACCGCTGCGACTCGCGAACGCTGATGGTCTCTCGGGACAGCCTACGCGAACTCGCTCCTCGCCGTGTAAGCACCCGTCTGCCTCTCCGTCTACGGCCTGACTTCGGAAACGCTGCTGACCGGCCGCGTTTGCGTACAGGCTAAACTCGCGCAAGGGCCTCATGGACAGGGTCCAGGGAGACTGCTTCGGCTCGGACACCTTGGCCGTGTCGGCGGCGAAGCGCTCCGGCGACAGCGGAAGCGGCGGCGCTATGCAGCTCACGGCCGTGCAGACATGGAACAAATCTCAGGTTGGTCCGCGAAGAGAGTCTTTCAAATGCAGACTCGGATGATGCTGACGCGCGGGGATGGCTATGCAGCAGCAGAACGCGGGCCATACGGGGTCGGCGGGTACCATGCTGGATATCAGGATCGGGGTGGAGAGGCAGACGCGCAGCGATGTCGAGAGCGTGGAAACGACGGACAAGGACTTGGAGCAGAAGTAAGATCTCGAGCGTGGCGGGGGTCGCTGGGCGGACGGTCGATAGCGGACGGGTGCGCGTGGAGGGGTATTTATGTCCTCGTGGATCAGGTTCGCTTCGCGTCCAACTGCGTGCGGTCGTGCTGCGTTGTACGATAGAAGCACCTGTGATATACGGTGGTGCGCTGTAGGTCAGGGTTCCTCTTACCAGTCCTAGTGGTACAACAGTGCTGTGCTGCAGCGGGAACGGAGCCGTGCGCTCACCGCACGGACGAGCCGCCTAACCCCGTGCTCCGCCTCATACTCCCCAAATTCGATGGCCCCTCGCCCCTGTCCTCGCTCTCCCATCCGCCTCTCCTGCGTGCGCCCATCCCCGCGCCGAACCACGAGCCCGCCGAGCTAGGCCCGTAGCGTACCGACGGCGGCGGGCGGAACGCGCGCTCCGCCTCCCAGTCGTACAGCCCGGGCATGGCCGGGCGCGCGCGCAGATACGGGTCGTACTCGCGCGGGGGCCGCGCAGGGCGGTTGAACAGGTACGCGCCGAGCCCGCCGAGCGCTGCGCCCGTCCAGAAGCCCGGGCGCCAGCCTTCGCCTTGTGCTGGAGGGGCGCCGGTTGTGGTTGGGGGAGGGTGCTTGGAGTAGGGGGGCGGGGGCGTGTCGGGTCCGGGGTCTGGCGCGTCGGGACGCGAGCCGGAGAACCAGCCTGAACCGGGGCCGGAGCCCCACCAGGGGCGGCGTGGGCCGTTGGGGGATGTGCCTGGGGGATGGCGGGGGCGGAGGCAGGAGGAGAGGAGGTTGTAGAGGATGAGCCCGAGGGCGGCGACCCAGAGGAGGATGAAGAATGCTGCGGCGGGGTCCTGCGCGAGGGCTGTATGGGAGGGGCGATTAGATGAGATCGACCGCTTAGGAGATTAGTGCGGACGTACTACTTAGCCAGCTCGAGAAGCGGGCTGGGTAGGAAGGGTCTTCTGCTCCGGGGCCGCGGAGGCTGCTGGGGACTTGGACGAGACGGTACTCGAGGCCGCACGAGCCTGAAGTCTTGGTCAGAATAACGGTATGGCTAGCCGTGCGATGTTGCACACCTTTGAGAACGTAGGGATCTCCGGGACCATCCCATCCCTCACACGAGACCTCTACCCTGCCGAAACGGAGGGACTCCGGCAAGTCCGCTTCGCACTATGTACCCATCCCTCCGTCAGTCGTCCCCGCGCTTCCTACACGTTGGGCGCACACTACGCACCTTCCAGTCGACGTCCGTCCCGGACCCGCCGATGTTGACGCAGCGGACGACGTCGGGCTGGTAGAGCCTGCAGGGCTTGCCGATGCAGGTGAGCTGCGGAATGGGCGGCGCGCGGCGGGCGAGCGTGAGCTCGTCCTTGTAGAAGGTGAGCGCGGGGATTTTGGCGAGGGCGACGCGCGACATGGCGCTCTCGTTCGTCGTGAGGGTCAGCGGTGAGCGTAGAATGAAAGAGGTCTGCTGGCTGCGAGAGCCTGAGAGAGGCTCGGGGACATGGCTGATGAACGAGCAGACGCTGTGCTGCTGTGGCGGAGGACGTGTGCAGTCGTGGCGTGGACGTGTCCAGAATGTTGTCGTGGGGTTAGGGTCCATCGAGATCGCGTAACGTCGTTGTAAGCGCTCACTCCCCTGATCAACGAGGATGCATCACCGCATCTTGGCATACGGAGAGCACTTTGCGCAGTCCAAGAAGCAATGGTATACAGAGAGACTAGTGTCAGTACAACAGAACAGCACGCAGATCTTCAGACCCTCCCAGCCGCAGAGTCCACAAGTCAGTTGACAGCCGGATACATCGCGAGATTCTCACTGGCTCTTGGAGTACGTGTCGATGAGGACTTTCATCTCCTGCGCAGTGTAGTAGTCCACCGTGCGCTGCCCAAGCGCCTCGACCACGACCTGCGAGACCGCGTGCATGAAGTACGGCGCGACGCGCCTGCGCCCGCATCCGGTGCGCGCGACGATCGCCTTGCCAAACGTCTCGCTCGTCGGGGTGTTCAGACTGGGTTTCTGGGGCATCGACGCGGAGTTGACGGGGCCGACGGCGAGGTAGGTGAACGTCACCCCGGTCGGCTTGTCGAAGAACTGCTCGTCGTTGTCGAGCCCGCGGACGAGCCCTTCGAGGAACTTCTTGGAGGCGGCATAGATGGGGAGGCGCGCGGGGGAGACGTCACCGGCGAGGGAGCCGACGAACTGGACGTTGACGGGGCCGTGCGTGGCAGAGCGCCGGAGCTGGGGGAGAAGGACGCGGGTGAGGAGAAGGGGGAAGAGGGCGTTCCAGTGCACGAGGGAGTGGATGTAGTCTTCTGGGCGTTCATCGAGCCTGCGGGATGGGACGGGGTTAGTACAATGGATACGTGCAGAGTATGCGGTATGGGGCTGGGGTGACTGAAGGCTTACGGACCTTTGCGGTTGGACGCCGTTTGAACCACCGACGTTGTGCACGACGAGGGTGATGTTGAGGTCGGCGAACGGCTCGACCATCTTCGCAAAGTCGTGCCCGGGCTTCGCTGCGTCGGCGAGGAAGTAGCGGATGTCACTGTCGGGGCGCTTCCCACGAGCGCGGAGCTCCTCGACGACCTTCTGCATCTTCTTCTCGTTGCGGCCGTGGAGGAGGAGGTTGAAGCCGCGCGCATAGAGCTCTGCGGCGGTGGCCTTGCCGATGCCGTCAGTCGCACCGGTGACGAGCGCGTAGGGGGCGGGGCCGTGGAGGTAGTTGTGTATGGCGGTGGGGCGGAGGAAGTAGAGCCAGATGAAGCTGGCGAAGCGGTAGAGGTAGGGGAGGGAGAGGACGACGGCGAGGACGGCGAGGGCGTCTGTGGCGGCGACCATCGGGAGTGTGTTGAAGGTGTCGGGCTGTAGGCTGTGGTCTGTGATGAGGGTGCGGAGGGGATGGGGGTGGGAGGTACTGTCAGTGTAAGTACATGTATCGCGTGCACTCGCGCGGGGATGAGCGCTTCACCGATCGCAGCACGTGCTTCACGCGTCGCGTCGCGTCGGTGGCGCACCCATCCAGCTAAGAGTATACAGCCGTCGTTGCCTGCCTCCAGTCTTCATCGCTGTCTTCGATATGCAAGGCCATTCAAGTCGCCGCACACCGTCAACCTCGTACGCCTTTCTACTGTAGGGGAGCACAGCACGTCTCCGAGCCGGCCGCGGCCTCTCGACGCACAAGCATGGCACGAACGCGTATGGCCAGTCCCCCGTCTCCGTGACTGATTCTCCGACAAGGTCACGCATACGCTGCCCCCACACATGTAGCGGAGATAGATGCCAGTTCACAGACAAACGGATGTGAGCTCGAAGCGCCCACTCACCTCTTCGCATCCGATACTTACCCTGTAGACATCCCTCTATATTTCAAACCAATTCAGTCTATCCTCCTCGCCAACAGAGCGTAGAATTGGAGCCGTATGAGAGCAAGAAGCGTGTACGAGGTCTGGGCAGCGGGAGGACGTGGGAGCCTGTGCCGCGAGCCTCGAAGCATGGGAAGCGCCGGTCACCAACCGCTGCCCACGTGACGGACAATCAGTATTGAACTCCGAGCTCGGCGTTAGCGGCGGAGGACGAGTTCGCGTCCTGCGCTACCCTCGCCTTCTCATCCCCCTCTTCCTCCCCTCCGCACCCCCCCTCCCTCCTCCGACCCGTCCGAGACTAGCCGCGGCGCACCTCACAGCTCTAAACCCACTCATCACGAACCGTAAGTTCATTTTGGACCGTGCGATCCCCGAGAAGCTCGCTCACCCTTCTCGGACGATGTTGCGCAGGACTCACGCCCCCCACGTTCTCTACCTCAAACCTTACGCCTTCTGCCAGCGATCGTTTCTTCGCTTCCTTCACCACGCACTTGCTTCATTTCACGACCTAGGCTCAGATGGCTGCCCCCACACAGGTGCTGCCCTCGTGGCTCACATTATCGACCACCGTCGTCACTCTACCCGACGGGAGCCTCTCGACGTCGTCCGACACCCTCACGTTGCCGTTGACGTACTATGGCCCAAGTGTGAGTGCTTCATCTGCCCCTCACGAGGTCGCGTTTTGCTGGGATGATCTGTGCGTCGTACGGATGCTGCACCTCTGTTCGTTATCAGGCACGTGTTGTGCTAGTCCTGGCCTGCGTGCTCACGCCGATTCGCGTATCGGCGTGGTTCGAATTGTGCGAGGGGCAGCAGAGGTCATCTCCTTGAGTGGGGCGAAGCTGCCTTTCGGATGCGATCGTTGCGCATAGACATACGAGCGGAGGAGAGAGCGTTGTATACAAAGTCGCTTTACTTGTGGCCAAGCTCCGCCCTCGCGATCGTTTGCACTCAGCCTTGGAACCTCTTCCCCATTAGCGACTCTGCTTACAACGAGTGACTCTGCCATAACCTCTGATGAAAGCTATCGGACCTCACTGCAGCAGTCACAGAACGACAAGCCGATCGCCGGATGTGCTGCGTGCTCGATTCCCCTAACTCCATAAAATGTCCCTTGCCTATAATTATACCCCTAGGTCATGCTGATGCGAATATTATGCTGACGATCTGCTTCTGCTTCAGATCCCCTTGGGCACTAACGGCGTGTGGACATACGGTGGCCTGACCCCTCCGCCATCAACAACTGCTTCTCCGACCGTGACAACGACACCTACGCCCACGCCCTCTAGCTCCTCCGCCACGCCAATCCCTACCACATCGACTCCTGTGTCTTCTTCCTCCTCAGCGACTGTCTCTTCAGCCTCGCCCGCTTCATCCACGACTGCTGCAGCCGCCGCCGCCTCCCACGGGATATCGCCGGCTACTCTTGGCGCGATTCTCGGGAGTATCCTGGGCACTTTGCTTCTTCTAGTTCTCATCGCCATCATCTTCCTCTTGCGCCAGAACCGCCGTCGTCGCTCCCTACCTCCCAACGGCCACACCTCGTCTAGCTTCTGGAACCGTCAGACGACATTGCTCTCGCTGCTATCTCGCGGCGGACACCGCCCGACTCCCATATGGACAGGGTGGGAGATGGTCGACCCCGACGAGGCGGTCTCGAGTGGACGACACAGTCCTGGCGAAGGCTCCCCGCGCGGGAGCGGCGAGGAAGAGGATCCGTTCTTGACCCGCCGCAGTGCTCGTAGCGGCGGGACGGACATGGCGCAGACGCGTACTGACACGGATACCCTCGTCAGTTTACCGGCGGCAGCGAGGACGGGCTCGATCTCGACGCATCATTCTGGCCCCAAGTTCGGCGGCCCTATCATCTCCCGTGAGGCCCAACTGCGCCTGGAAGAAGAGTTCTCTGAGGCGCCTCCGTACTCGAGCATTCGCGTGGTTGAGCCCAGCACGCACAACGAGCAAGAGTCGCCACTCATCCCGCCGCCTCCCTTGGATCCGGACAGCCTGGGCGTTGCATCCCGCCGGTTCCCTTCTCAGCCCTCGCTTCGGTCGTCAAAGTCAAAAGCCGAGGCGCGCTCCGTCACCTCGGAAAAGTCGCTCAACAGCGTCGGCACGGACCCTCAAGAGGAGGGTGCAGAGCTCCTCACTGCTCGTCGGGTCAAGGTCGGGCAAGTGAATCCACATGCCGACCCCGGTGCTGGGAGCTCGAGCGTGCCTCCTCCGAGCGTGCTTGGCCTGGACCGTCTGGCGAATTTGGGACGACTAAGCTGGTTCAAGCGCATGTCGTTCATGGGCTCTCCGCCGGGCTCGCGCTCAGTGTCGTACGCTGACCCTGATACGGCAGCGGCAGCCACCTCTGACCCGTACACGCGCACGCCTCCCCGCCATTCTCGCAACGGCTCACAGTCTAGGAACGGATCGCATTCGCGGCCTGGCTCCTTCGCCCGCGCGTCCCCTCTCGAGCCGGACAGCCTCGGCCGACGGCTCAGGGCGGATTCTGGGCTTGGCTTCGGGATGATGGAGGAAAGGCCGATCTCTACTGTCAGTGCCCGCAGTGCGACGAGCGGGAACACAGTGTTCTTCGATGCCCAGTCTCGGCCCGCGAGCTCCATGGGTACACGCTCGTCCGCGGGTACTCCGGCCTCTGGCTCGACAGCCATCCCCCCTGTGCCTCCTGTCCCACAACACATACAACCATCGCCGCTCGCTCACGAGGTTCCCCGGTCGTCGCCTTCTCCTGAGGCAGGATACGCGAACATCCCGACTGAGCCGCCTGCGTATGAAGAGCACGCTACGCCTCAGCACCACTCGGAGGACGAGTACACCGAGGTCGACGTGCTCGACATTCCTGCGCCGAGACCCGCGTCCCCATTTAGTGCCGCGTCGGCCCGGCCTGCGTTCCCGCCCGGCCTCGTCCCGCTCCCGACGCCGAGGGTCTGGCGCGACTCGCATGCGAGCAGCTCGCCGAGCCCTGCAACCGATAGCACGTCCGGCATTGGGATCGACGTGCTGGAGGACGAGCCTCCTGCTGCGGATGGCGGCTGGCGGAGCCTGGCGGGCGGGATCAGGCCTGGGGACGGTAGGCGGACGACGTTCGGTGTGGTGAGTACTGTGCGCATCAGATTCGGGTGAAGAGATGCTGAAGGTTGCTTGTAGCCCATGGTTGTCCAGCCTCGAGAGGCCCTTCGCTCCGAGCGCGGATCGCTGCACTCGATGAGGTCGCATCTAAGCCCGCACTCGTCCATGAGCCCTGCAGGCTCCGCTCCCGCATCGTCCCGGCATACACTCGCCGGCTCGGGCTCGTCCCGCCCCTCGGCATCGTCTCATTCTCGCGGACCGACAGGAAGCAGCGGCGGCTCTCTCGCACACTCGAGCTCCATCTCCTCAGAAGACCGTCGACGACGCCGTGGCGAAGTCGGCGAGATCGCCTCCCCGCCGCTCTCCGCCGTCTTCCCCGGCCGTGGGTTCCCAAGCTCACCTCCACCCCCTGCTCTGACGCACGGAGAGGACGCGTCGGGCTTCCCGCCTGCGTACCCCGCGGAGGCGCCCCTGCCCCTGGCAATGCGCTCGCTGCCTACGACCGTGACGGGCACGATGACGTCGACGGGGACGCGGGGGACGGTCGGGACGGACGAGAGTCTGACGGACGAGAGCGTGACGACAACGCAGACGGACCCGATCACGGGCGCGGTGATGCATTTCCCGCGGCTGCCGTGGCGCAGTAGTGTGCAGGGCGGGGCGTGGACGGATCGACGGCTGCGCGACGATGCGCCGTGGTGAGTGCTGCCGTTGACCCGGGATTGTTGCTCGTGCTGTGCTGTGGTTGCTTTGCCTCGTTCGGTTGTCGGTTGTTTGTGCTCGCCTGCTCGTTCGCTCTGTGTCGTCTTCGTCTAGAGCGGCCGTCGACGCTACGTCGACGTTGCCCCCGTTGCTCGTTTTGCGTTTGCTTGCTTACGGTTCGACATGAAGTTATTCCCTACGTTTCCGCCCTTCCCTTTTTCTTGTCCTTTGCGCTTACGACCCCATCTCTACACCTGCGACCCTGCCCGCTTCCCTCCGTCCTTCCTCTGAATCCGCCTCCCTACTGCGATACCTCACTCTGGCGGGCAGGGTATACCCCCTGTGCTACCCCCTTCACACCCCGACCCCCCTGCGATACCTCTCCCCTCTCACACTTCTAACTCCCGGAACCTATGTATATCTATCCTTACGTCCGCTACCTGCTCTACTCGATATCACGCTCACGACCCCTGCTATGATCATGACCACCTCCAATCTATCTGCTGTGCTCCGTCGCCAAGTGTGTGACTCGGATGGTCGGACGAGGGAGGCGTTTTGACGTCTTGCTGGTCGTTTGAGGACTGGAAGAGGTGGATTAGATCTGATTCGTGAGTTGGCCCCGGCGCCCAGCGTTCGATCGCGACTCGCGTCCTGCTCTTGGTTGCTCCGTCCGTCGTGCTTGCACCTCGGACGTCTGCCACTAGGTTGCTCCTGATGCTCCCAAAGCTGAGTACTCAGGCTGCGACCACTACTACTCACCCCACCCCCTCCCTCATGTTGACAGAGTCTGCCGTTAAGCCTTGACGTTAAGCCTTGATGACGAATCAGAGTCTCTTCGCGAAGATGGTCTCGACACGGTGTGGTGTCCACGCCGACCCCGGTCGACCCTCTGCACGAGTCGGTTAGTGGGTGATCTACATGGTGCAATGGCGTGTCTTTCAAATTATCACTGACGATATGACAGCTGCATTATTATAGCGATACAGTGAGCCTGTAGATCCTGTCGTCATCGACAAGTGCAGTCTTCCATCAGATTCCCTGCTCGCAGAAGACGGACCACCACATGCGTCACTGGGCCAGATGACTGTTCGACACTCTATCGTAGGTTTGACTCTCTGTCTCGACCACGCGTCCGCGGGTCATAGGTACTCTTGTCCATTGACCTAGCGACTCCGGTCGAGGAAGATCGTAGCCTCTCCGACGTGCGGAGTGCGTGTTCGTTCCGCATGTGCGTTCTCGTGCTATCGAGCTTGATAGACTTCTGAGCGGCCGACCACCGGGCCCGGGTCACTTGCGAGACACAGAAATGTGCTCAAATAGTGCGACTGTGGCCGCGGAACTCTCGTCGCCAGCAGGGTCTTCGACATGCATCTCTCCGGACTCTCCGCTCTCGTCATTCTGGGTGTCTTGTCGTCCCTCTTCTGTTGCGCCAATGCGGACCTCAAGGGCGTTTTCGCCCACTACATGGTCGGTCCTGGCAACCCGACTCAAACACCTTGACGGTCTCACGAACGCGTATATCGACAGGTCGGTGGCATGGGGGGCTCGGACGAAGCCGTCAAGGACGTCCAGGATGCCAAGCAAATGGGCCTAGATGCCTTTGCGCTCAACGTGCAGGATCCATCCGCCTCCTGGGCTACCGATGCCATCCAGCTCCTCTTCGATGCGGCTGCCGCAAACAACTTCAAGCTCTTCTTCTCGTTCGACATGGCCGTCATCGACCAGCCATCGACCTTCCTTCCGCTCTTCAGGCAGTACCAGAGCCACTCGGCGTACTACACGCACGAGGACCGGCCGTTTGTCAGCACCTTCATCGGCGGCGCGAAGTCGTTTGGCGCGAGCAGTCCGAACGCGGGCTGGCAGGCGCAGTTCAAGGACGTACTGGCGGCCGACGGCATCGACCCGTTCTTCGTGCCAGACTTCGATGATTATGGTGGCAGCTCGTACGACGCGAACTTCTTCAATAACTATCCTGTAGTCGACGGTGTCATGAGCTGGGACAGCGCGTGGCCTGAAGTCTCGGAGGGCCTAGTAAACGTCAGCTCCGTGAAGGACCAGACTGCTCTCGCCAACGCGCATGCAGCTGGAAAGGTCTACATGATGCGTGAGCATGACTTCTTCGCCTTTGTTCAGTGTGTTGATCTACCTTTCACAGCACTCTCATCGGTGCAGTTCAAGCACATCGATGGCGGCCAGAAGTGGTACAGGCGCGGAGAGTTGAACCTTCCGCTCCGCATCGCTCAGGTCCTCGCGCTCCAGCCGGACTTCGTGGAGATCATCACCTGGAACGACGCCGGCGAGAGCCACTACATCGGCAACTGCTGGCCCGAAGCGATCGCAGGAGCGCCTGCGATCCAGGCGTACGCAAACGGCTACGACCACGCGCACTGGCAGGACGTGCTCGCGCCGTTTATCGTCGCCTACAAGAACGGCGCGACGAGCGTGTCCGCAGTCAACCCCTTTGGCGCTTTCGCGGGCGCGTTCTGGTATCGTCCGCTCCTCAAGAGCGCGTCGTGCTCCGGCGACAGTCTTGGCAAGCCGAGCGGATGGCAGAACGCGGAGGATCTGATCAACATTGCGATGCTGCTGCCCTCGACTTCGTCAGGCGTGACGCTGAGAGTGTATAGTGGCGGGAGCGTTGTGGCGACGCTCGCGACGAAGCCAGGACTAAACATGGCTACGGTCCCGATCAGAACGGGCGCTCAACGCGTCGAGCTGGTGGCGGCGGATGGGACGATCATGGGGGCGGGGAGCAGCACTCAGGATGTGGTGGCGGACACAAGCGGAGTGTGCAACTTCAACTACCAGGTCGTTCACATAGCGTGAATGTATGGTACAGGAACAGATATGTGCATGATGCTTTACCTTTATGTCCGACCATTCAATCCTTCAGAGTACTGTAGTTATACGGACGAGAACACTTTGGATCCCTGTGCCACCCTTTGCCGAGGGCCGACGGTTACCCCGGAAGTTGCCGAGTCGACCACACCATGGTAGTCGCGCCCGACGGTTGGTCCCTGGCACTCTGCAGTATCTTGCTGAAGAGCTAACCCAGAGGTGCAAGAGATTACCCACGGGACAGCGAGTCTTCGCTCGCATGGGGATCCTGGCGCTGGACTACGATTGTCTGAGGCTTGTCATATCATTTCTCGACTCTCGCGACGTTCTTCACCTTTGCCTCACCTGCAAACAGCTCTACGACCTCGCCCATCATCAGATCCTTGTCAATCTACACCTGCTGTCTGTTCCTCAAGTTCGGGGATTTTGGAAATGGCTTCGCACGAAGGATGGTCACCGGGACCTTGCATTGACGATCAAACATCTGGGTTTTTGGGCTAACCCGATGCTTTGGTTTGGCCCCGGAGATGGCAACATGGAGTCCTTGCGCTGGTCGCTAGTAGACGTCCTGAATGCCTCGCGGAACATACGCAGCCTGCAGCTGAACGTTAATATGCTTCTTGCGCACAACGTGCGAATCGGATCGTCTATCGCTTCTATGAAGCATCTCGTCCGTCTGGAACTCGCGGACTACGACGACGCGACGCTCATGGCTCTCCGTGCTATCGAAGCTCCTCTCACGAGTCTGCGGCTTTCGATCAGCAGCTACAACTTCTCCGTCGATCCGAAGACGCCGTCCCTGCTCGCGATATTCTTGGCAATTTCTCGCTTCCGAGACACTCTTCGCGTGCTGTCTATCCAGGTAATGCAGGAATCCGCCCCGCGCGGTGTACCCCCATCCCAGCTCGCCCCATTCCCAGCTCTGCGCGTGGTGACTCTGAGTCACAACCGACACGTGCCGTTCGACATCTATTCGCTGTTCCCGAACGCGGAGGTGATCAAAGTGTACAATTTCCGGACAACTCTCCAGGATCGCGAAGGCGGGCTACGAAGCCTGAAATACCTCGCCGCGGTTCCATCGGAGATCGTGAACCATGCCCGCCGGTTCCCGCGGACGCCTTACCTTCATCTACTCGGCACATCGTCAGGTCGCGCTCCGCGTCAATCACACATCGACGCTGTTCATTCTGTCGGACCCCTGGGCCTGGCTTTCGAACTGCCTTCGTCCAACGTTGGGTCGGACTTCTGGACTGGCCTCAGCGCCGCCGCGCCACAGCTGAAATGTCTGCTCGTGACGTTGCAATTGCCGAGGTGGTCGCGACGCACGAAACAGCCCGCCGACGAGGATGAGGATGCCGTTGCATTCGTAAAGGTGTTGGTACGTGTCGCTTGTCCATGGAGCGCAGGTATAAGCCGGCTGATCGTGCGACATTATGCATTGTGCAGGATGCTATAGCCTCTCATATCGACAAATTCCAGCTATCGTGCCTCTGTGTGGCATGGAATAGCTTCACGACTACGCGCATAGATGACGCCTACAGGGAATTGCGCGAGTCCGACCTTGACTTGAACAAGCCCGCTCACGAGCATCTTTCGGCACGAGCTCGCGCTGTCCACACCTTCCCGCAACGCGTCGCGAAGGCTTCGCCGACGCTGAAGCACGTCGGTCTTTGGCATCCCCGACCTCCGCGAGACCCTCTAGCTAGGTTCCGGGAACGTCGTCGCGAAGATGTGTTCCCACGCTGGCATGTGGACGTCTACGACACGGACGCTATAACGGACGATATACGGTGGTGGAAGGTGGTTGACGAGGACCATGCGGGGCGCCGGTTGGATGACTGTTCGAAAGGGGAAGCTAAGGAAGCCTGGCTTTCGCAGGTGGATAGGGACTGGGCCCTCCTACAGCTTCTCGAGGAGTTTTGAGGCGTAAGCAGGCTACCAAATGCTGTACAGGCCTAGGTGTGGAATGGAAGCATGGGAAGTGACAATCGATACCCCTCCGACACAGCGGGGTAAGTGATCTGGGCTGTTATGATCGCCTCAATAGACTCAACCAAACCATACGTAGGCAATCATGGTGCACATCATTCTTCTCCTGTGTGTCTTCACAAGACCTATGTTAACCGAAACATAGGCCTTACTCGCCACTCGTAGCGCATACAGCGAGACAGGTGAGGTAGTGAGCCGCGGTCAAGGCTTCGACCGGCGCGCACCACGGCGGCTCGTCAATAAGTGCAGGCCCACCAAGCATGTATACGCGGGCCATGAGGCGAAGAAGGCATGCGTCGCAGCGCTCGTTGATGCGCCACGGCTCGCTGAGTCCCGATAGCGGCCTAACATGCCGACGAATGCGTGAGCAGCGAGTTTGGGACGGGACTGATGCCCGTTGAGATGGCGAGGGAGGGTGAGCACCGTGTCGCTTACAGAGCGTTCCCGATGGAGAGGTGCGCAGTCAGAACGCCATGGGCCCTGGCGGTGCGTGTGCGGTAGATGTCGGCCGGATATCAGGAAAGCTGTCGAGAGCCTTTGAAACTTGACCTGCCAGGCTATGAGGGGTCAGTGCTAGGTTGTAGGTTGCTGGACTCGTGCTTTGACTCGCAGCGATCGCCGGTCTTTCCCCCGAATCGCGCCTTCATGCAGGGTGATACCTAGCAAACGCCATTTGAGAGCAAGGGTGGGAAGCAGGGCTTTGATGGTGTAGCGCGGGGCATGGCGAGCACTCGACGAGCCGCATAGTTTTGTCATAAATTGCTATGTTATGCCAATTACTTAGATGATTCAATAAGTATACTGATAAGTAGTATCTAATGATGAGCTACACGGTGCGGGCGTCTATCGAGTTGTAGGTCCACACGGTCGGCCACCGGGTCCCGACTTGGCGAGAGCTCAGTGCGATAAACACTCCGACGCCCGCACATCCTCTTGATTGCTCTCGAGTTCAGCATCGACCGCTGCGGGAAGGGTTCTGTTAACAGCCCAGACGCCCTTTGCAGTCTTACAGACGGTGAGTGGTCCACCCTCTGCGAACCCTGAGCCTGGACAGAGTATGTGCGTCCTGCGTTCAACGACTCTCGTCTCTCGACTGTAGGGTTGAATGCACGCGAGCACATGAAGGCACCCACGTCGCTGTCAATACTTCATGATACATCTCGCCCATCTCCGAGTTGCGCCTCCTAGCGCTGATCCGCGTCTTTCTCCCTCTGGCGCCCTCACCGTGACCCTGCTTAGCGCGTCTCCATCAGCCGGGCGCCCATGCCAGAGAACGGAAACGAGTCTCAGATATTCCTTCCTCCTGATCCCGCTTCGTCCCTCCCAACTCCCGACTCTGAACTTACCTTTTTCTCTAACCATTCGCGAACCTCCGAGCCCGTCGGACTGTTTTTTCTCATGATGCTTCACCTACTTATAGACTTGGCAAATGGCCTCGCATCCGACCAACCACCCCACCTCCCCTACTGGCGATAGTAACATGTCTCCCTCCGACGACTTGCGCCTCCGCAAGCGTACGCTGTCCGAGAAGTCTCCCGCCTCCGACGAAACCACTTCCCCTTCACAGTCAACCTCCCACGGCTCCATGAGAACCGCCGGTCGTGGATCCAAGCTCCTTCTCGTCCTCGTCTCCCTCGCGTTATTCTACTTTGCGTATACAAGAATCAACTCCCTCCAACGACCGGAGGCCCTCTCTGAGTCGTACGCGCTCTGCTCCCGCGAAGGTGCACAAATCTACACCCTCGATCCTGAGAACCCCCGTGCACAGTGCCTCGTCGTACATGGGTCCACGTTTACGTCTACCGGGACATTGGGTACGTATCCCTGATCTCACCCACTCTGCCTGATCGGTCCCTATAGCTCACCATCCCCTTGACAGATCAAATCTTATCACGCTGGTACGAGACAACGCCTGACCAGCCTCATGTGCGTTTCCTCCAGCCTGGGCAGATCGTCGTGCCCGGTTTGAGCGGTACGTTACCTGGTGCAATTTCTGTGTTACTGCCTGGATACTCAATTCTTCTCGCTTCAGACTCGCACGCCCATGTGCTCGAGTATGGCGCGACGAAACAGATGCCTCTTGAAGGCACAAAGAGCATCGCCGGTAAGCTCAGCAACTGTCAGCTTCTCCCGGCGGCGCCGTATTCATGATCATCAGAAACTGTCGACCGCGTCAGGGCGTACATAGAGGCAGATCCGGACATTTTTGGTGATAAAACCAAATATGTCGAGGGCTGGGGTTGGGACCACACGAAGTGGTTGCTCGAGGAGTGGCCGACATACGTATGTCTCATTCACCGCCCAAACGCCCTTTTGTGATCGGCTAACGTCGGTTGGACTCTTAGGGAGCGCTCGAGGCGGATCCGATTGTCGCCGGACGACCGGTGGTCCTTCAGAGCAAGGACGGCCATGCGCTTTGGGTCTCACTTGCCGTCTTGGAGTCGATATCCCCTCTTCCTGACGAGGTAGAAGGTGGCGTGATCGTTCGAGATTCATTCGGCAAGCCAACTGGTGCGTCTAGCGGCCCATGCTTCACGGGCGGGTAGCACTCAGTGTATGATAGGTGTCTTCTTGGATAACGCACAAGACCTGATCATACGTCCCGAGCCCACCTACAAGCAACTGCAGAAGCGCTTTGCTGCCACCGTCAAAGACGCCCATGCGCTAGGCCTGACCGCTGTTCATGACGCCGGCTTCAACCCGATGTCCCTTGAATTCTTCCGCAAGTGAGCATCCAGACTCTTGGCACTTCAATCCAGCGCTGATAAAGTATACAGAGAAGCGCAGAGGACGACGCTCCCGGTAAGTCAGTTCCCTACTGCGTTCTTCTCGGGGTCACTCAATACCATCGATACCCGGCTTCACCGCGCGCGCTCCCGGTATTCTTTTGCAGATTCGCATCTACGGCATGAAGTATTTTGACGAGACCGCCGCGTACTGGGGCGACGCCTTGGAGAAGATCATCCGTGCGGGGAACAACCGCCTCAGTGTGCGCAGCGTCAAGATCTTTGCTGATGGTAAGCCCGTTCCCATCCTGGTTGACCCTGAGCGTCTGCTCATCGTTCTTGCAGGCGCCCTCAGGTCTGGTGGAGCTGCAGTACGTTCTGCAAGCAATTTCCGTCGCCTTGGTTCTACGCTGCTGACTGGAGGTGGCCGCTCACCACGCGGTTCTTCACACTTGTATAGCTGTATGAGCCATACACTGATAACCCGGAGACGCGCGGCTTCATGCGCATCTCCCCTGAGACGCTCAACGAGGTTGTCCCGAGGTTCATGAAGGACGGGTGGCAAGTGGTACGTGTCCTCGCCCGTCCTCGGCACCCCGCATCCATTCAGGCCTGACAACCGAACAGAATGTCCACGCCATCGGTGACCGCGCGAACGGCGTCGTCCTAGACGCGTTCGAGGCGGCGCTCGCAAAGACCAATGTGACGGCGCTGCGCCCGCGTCTTGAACACGCACAAATTCTTGCACAAAAGGATATGGCACGCTTTGGAGACCTCGGCGGTTCGTCGCATGCTTCGTCGGTCTCTGGGGCTACGCCTGACGATTACCTGCTTCTTCCTCTTAGTCATTGCAAGCGTCCAGCCCACCCATGCGTCAGTGCAGTCGCGCGTTCATTATCAGCCGCTGCATCCTTAGACTCACACCGCCTTTGAACCTACAGAATCAGCGACATGTGGTTTGCAGAAGACCGCCTCGTGCGTCAAGCCTTCACATTCTCTTGTCCTGTGATAGACTCACTGGTACGACTACTTCGGCACAGGGCCCCGAGCGCGTCAAGGGCCTGTACGCGTTCCGGAGCATCATCGACCACGGCGCCCGCATCACGCTGGGCTCTGACTTCCCCGTCGAGGATATGAACCCGCTCGCCGGTTTCTACGCCGCCATCACCCGCGTCTCGCCCGACGGCACGTCCCCACACGGGCCTGGAGGCTGGTGCGTCCTCCCAACCACCCCTTTCGAATAAATGAGCGTCGCCGCTGATACACGCCTTGTCCCAGGTTCCCCGAGCAACGCATGACGCGCGAGGAGGCGCTCAAAGGTACGGCCTGCCCTCCCGTCCGCTCTAGATTTCTTGATGCTCACGACATCGCTCTTTCTCCCGGGCGCATCGCGCTTTGTTCAGGCATGACACTCGACCCGGCGTACGCCTCGTTTACCGAGGACATCCTGGGCTCGATTACGCCGGGCAAGCTCGCCGACTTTGTGGTGCTCTCGCAGGATATCATGACCGTCCCGGCCGCGAGTGTCCTCTCGACGCGCGTCATCGCGACGGTAATTGACGGGAAGCCAGTGTACGGAGCGATCTAGGGCCACCACTATCAGAAGTACAGCCGAGGGACACCTCCGATAGGTCGCGCACCCGGTACTGTACGACATATCTTACGCGCCAACTTGAATATGTCAGAAGCGATGGCTCCCGCTACGCGCCTTGTATTTTTGTATAGGATGATGTACCCCAGTGTTGTGGTTGGAGGATGATACCAGTGCTGTTCCTTTGCTACCAGAATCTACGTCTAGGGACCGCTCGTGCCCATCGTGGACGCTGAAGCACGTCAGTGTTTGGCGGCCCCGCCGATATATTCCCGCCATAACACGAGCATGGCTAGTACGGCCTACGAGATACGAGTAGCGGATGCTGTGCTTTAGCGGAGGACGGGGTTTGCGGAGGAGCTCGTAGGATACCAGTCAGGAGTCTGGTCAATACTGCGCATCAGGGAGAAGTTATTGTAAGGGAAGTAGGTAGTACTAGTGACTCACGAACGGTGATCACTGTAGCAGTATACATGCGCTGTCACGATTGAGGACGTCTGTGATGCATACAGATCTCCGAACGTTAGTTAGGCAACTGAATAGAGTGCTGGCAGCGCACTTCAGTCTTCGACGGATCCTAGTACTCCGTGTGCGTACACCGGTACTGGTTATGTATGCATACTGCAAGAAAATCATTGATGGCGGAGGCCTATCCCCAGCGGTCTCACCATACGGGAGATCAGCAAGCGTACAGTTCCAGGACGAACAGTGTCTCAAGAATCGCGGAGGTCACTCCGGAAAGAAGGTCGGTCTACATCGAGATCGAGTACAAAAAATCAGAGTACGAGGCTGACGCCTCACCTAGCACTGCGCGCTCATACCACCATCATACCCATCCGCACCCCTACATCCCCATACGCTTACAATGCCTGCCCCCAACGTTTTCGTGTGGTCTATTGACGAGGCTGGTCCTCAGTACATTTACAGGAAGCCCAGAGCCCCGCGCTGCCCCGAGCCGATCCGCGAGCTCGAAGGCGCACGTCCCAAGTCGAAGCGTCCGGTTTACGTGCCCAAGCAGCCCAAGCCGACGCTCGCCAACAAGGTCGCCCACGCGAAGCGCGCGGTCCTGAACTCGGCCGCGGTCAAGGCGTCGACCGACGCGTACTACGACCGGCTCGTCAAGAAGAGCAGGCTCACCGAGGAGGAGGCGGCTGACCACGAGGCTAAGAAGGCGCGCATTGCGGTGCTGGACGACGTGCGCCGGCTGCCGCTCGACTGGGTGCCCATCCCCGGGTTCGCGGAGGAGTGCGCGAGGAGCGAGTTTGGGATGAGGCTGATGCCGATCGAGAGGGCGAGGGAGTATGAGCACGTCGCGTACAGGGCATTCCCGGTGGAGCTGGCGCGAGGCAAGGACCCCATGGGTCCAAGCGGTGCGTGCGCTGTAGATGTCGGCCGGGCGAAGAAGCTGTTGCAAATGCTGTGAAAGACCTGGCTGGCACGAGAGGTATACTTGTTGAGCGAACTCATCGTCTTCGCATCGCATGCTTGTAAGCAGGTTCATCCGCCACGGCATAGAACGCCGCTGCAGACCACGACACTCAAGCAACCCGAGAAGACCAAGAACGCCATCGGAAGACGTCGTTCGCGATGGAAGGTTGCCGGCGTTGAGGGAGGGCCTGATCCGCCCGTTGAGCTCAGCTGTCGTGCAGACCTCACCAATTTTTTCCCCTCGTCGGCTTCGTGCTGACTTTGCCTCCTGACCGGTTCCGGCCCGGGGCTGTAGAGGCCTCACGGCGTGGATGAACGTATCCTACTTTCGTCTCTTTATTGTTTGCACTGTACACGAACCTACACCTCGCCGGCCAATATGCATAACCGTTACGTCCTCTATGCAGAAGGCCCCCAAACATCATGCGCCCGCCTTCCAGTACGCGATGTCGCCATCAACCACTGGAACGAGGGTGAGCACGAGTTGAGTGCGGAAAAAATCACCGATGACTTACTCTCATATGGCTTGCCCTGTTGCCTGAGCTTGCCTGCGGCCTTGACGGCGGCTTCGCTGCCGTACTCGCGCAGGTCCTCATAACTCATGATTTCACCACACACGAACTTGTTCTCGAAGTCCGAGCTACAGGGCCTCGTCAGCACCCAAGCTTCGCTACGAAGCGCATGAGAGCAGACTTACTGAATGACACCCGCAGCCTGGGGCGCCTTGGTACCTCTGCGAATTGTCCAGGCGCGGACTTCGTCAGGGCCGCAAGTGAAGTAGCGGATGAGGTCGAGGCTCGAGTAGCCGGCCTGGGTGATCTTGCCGAGCGCGCTGGTGACACCTAACCGCTGCTCCTCTTCCTTGCGCTCCTCGTCGGACATGTTAGCCAGACGCTCCTCGAGCGCGACGGAGAAGGGGATCAGCGGATCGCCGGGGTTGTGTTCGTCAATCCAGGCCTTGATCTTCGGGAGCCTGGCAGGGAAGTTGGTGAGCGACGGAAGGAGGAAAAGAACGCAGGGAGATAGTGCATACCACTTGTTCTTCTTGCGGATGTAGTCACGCTCACTGAGGTTGACGAGGTAGGTGACGGGCTTCGCCGTCAGGAGTTGCAGGCCATTAACCACGTCGATCTGAGAAGATAATGCGTGAGCAGAACGCTCTGACCGCGATGATATGCGAGAAGATCAGATAGAAAGTAATCTCATGGGCATTATGGGGCGTTACTCCCGCCTCGGCGAGCTGGGTTAGTTCGAGCCTTGGGCTCTTTGTCATCAGGGGAGCAGGGCGTTTATAGCATTGTGATAGACGCGATGATCACCTGGAAAAAGGAAAGCAATCAGCATTCTCGTAGACGCCAGTGGCAAGCCAGACGCAGGACGTGAGACAGAATGGAAGAAAAAGTCAGAAAGATCCGTAATCTCATAGGCATATTGGGGCGTTACTCCCGCCTTTTCGACGAGCTGGGTTATTCGAGCATAGGTGCTCTTTATCATCACAGGACTACCTACGGAGCCAAGGATCGACGGGAAATAGACGCGTACCTCTTTGTTGTTCCAGTCGACCTTGCGCACGTCCTTGTTCTCCTTCGTGAGGACATTGTAGATCTTCTCAACAGTCGCGATTTCCTCCTTCTTGGCCTTGTCCGCGAGACTGGTGTTGCCGAGAGCACGTCCGGTCTTCTTGAGACTGTCGAGGTGCTTCTCGACCCACTCAATGTCCTTGAGACGGAGCTCGGTCGAGATGATGTCCATGTCACGGCAGGGGTCAACGTCGCCCTCGACGTGGATAACCTCGGCGTCGTCGAAGGCGCGTACAACCTGGAAGATACCATCGACGGCACGGACGTGCGACAAGAACGCGTTGCCAAGACCTGCACCTGTTGAAGCGCCCTGTAGCGCGCTTCAGTCCACTGACGATGTGGCAAGTAGCGAACAGTGAAAACTTACAGCAGTCAGACCGGCGATATCGATGCACGTCAGGAAGGCTGGGACTTTGGATGCGGGCTTGTAGAGGTCGCAGAGCCAGTCGAAGCGAGGATCGGGTACGGGAATACGCGCTTCCTATGACAGCGTGGTGAGGATCGCACAATTTTGCCGAACTGCTCTGCGCAGCGCGCGGAGTATACAGAAGGCACGCGTCGCTACGCGGCATATGACAACTCACCTCAGGGTTGATGGTGGCATACGGGAAGTTGGCAGCTTTGCCAAGGTCTGACAATCGCAGAGGTCAAGGCAAGTCGGCGAACTTCCGTGGATGTACCGACCTGTTTTTGACAGCACATTGAAGAACGAGGACTTTCCTACGTTCGGGAGACCTGAAGGGGCGTCCAGATGACTTACAGCAGCGACAAGACTGACAACTGGAACAGACCTACGATACCGATCTTCAGGTTGTTTCCCGGCCTCCCGAGGAGGACCTTCTTCTCAGCTGCGGCGGCCTTTTTCGGCGGCATTGCGTTCCTCTTTTTCGCAGAAACTACGCTGGAGACGTGGAAACCTCTACGGAGGTCTAGGCGGGGGTATTGCGCGTGATGCGCTCGGAAGGGAGGTGGTGGTCGTGGAGAGAGATGAGGAAGCGCAGAGCGCAGAGCCAAAAGCTGCAGACATCGATCAAGCTGCATCGAATTTTCGGCGGACGACCCGTGCGCAAATCCACAAAAACCAGCGCAGGCATATTTCTGAGATTGGGCGGAGCCTGAATCTGGCAGATCTCGCCTATTATTTACTCCCGGCATTGCTCGGCATGCGTTCATTCTCAGCGCTGCGCTGCATTTCGTGAACGTTCCTGCAGCTGAGCTCCACTCTGCGCGTGCGACGGCCGACGACAGCGTCCCTTGTCCTCCAACCGCCACCACGAGCTCGGACAGAGCCCACGACCGCCACGATGAGACCCTTCGCGTTCGTCGCCGCTCTGCTGACGCTCTGCGCTGGCTCCGTGCGTGCTCAGACGATCACGACCACAGACGAGTGAGTTCCCAGCGGCTTACACTGTGCTGCGTGTACATCTGACGCGACTTGCCTACCCAGACTGGGCCAAACAGTCGTTGAGTTCATCACCGTGGACCCTCTACAAGCCATTCCGGTCACTCAGACCCTGTGCGTACCATTGTCACGCCCACTGCCCTCTGGCGCAGCTCATCTGTCTCCGCAGACAAACTCTCACCACCACGACGCCTGCTGTACCAGCCGGACAGCAAGGCCCCGTCGGCGCACCCCCAGCCACTACTGCGAACGCAGAACCAACCATCTACACATATACCACCACGGACGCTGGAGGTACGCAAGCGGCCCCGTTCCCTCGTCTGCCGCACAACGTTTAACTCTCGTATCGTGCTCGTAGGTGATACCATTCAGGTCGTCGACACCTTCACGCCTACTTTCACGACCACGAGCACTTGGCTGAGCGCACCCCCCGGAACTATCCTGGACTATAGCTCATGGCGCAGTATGGTCGGCACAAACACAGTTGCTCCTGCGATCAGCGGCGCCTCTGCACGGTGGTCTCTCGAGCCCAGATGGGCTGCCATCGCGACAAGTCTGTGCGCTGGCATGATGGGTGGAGCGTGGCTTGCATTTGCTTGATACGTCCCGTCGCTGTCAGAGCGATGGTTCAATACTCACGGACCGCATGGATTTCGGCTATGCCACCTAGTGGATGCTGTACATACAGACTATTTTTGACGACCCCTCACGAACAGTTTTCTCCATGATCCCCCGTTGTAGCACAGACCCTCCTGTATTTATTGCCAGCTATGCTGCAGATCCTGTTTCCAACTTAGATTAGAAACACGTTCGTGCATCCAGGGACCGTGCTGAGTTCACGAAAATATAGAGAGCGACATGACGATGCTGTACGCGTCGTGGAAGCGCCCATGATGTAGCGCGTCTTCGGGCGCTTGTTTCAATGCCTTACTTAGCCGGCGCTACCGCTCCCGCGCACCTTCAGCCACAGGCCTCCACCGCGGAGTGACTCCCTCCTTCCACAGAGGCCTCGTATCTATCCCTCTGTGCCCTCATGATACATCTCACAACAACATGTTCCCACTTGCAGCTTGTATGAGGTCTGTTTGTAGCGAGAATCTTCCAGGAGAAAGCACCTACTTACGCCTCGATCAGGCGTCTTCGTAGGCATACCCGCCGCGCCGCAGACGGTACTTTGGAGGGCGGGCAAACAGATTTCACAGTAAGTGCTCGTCGTGAACACTCGTGCGTACCAGAGATTCATGGATTCCGGACGCGTTTCTGTGTAGTTGAGGGCTGTACTGTTAGGGTTGCTCATAGGATGCCTATTATGCTTCACGAACCTTTACTTTGGCTTGCAGACCGGATGGATCAGCATGTGAGTTTTACTCTCTGTGATCCCAGTATGGATACTCACAATGCAACAGGATGTCCCTGCAGTCTGCTCTCATTGGTTACCTGCTATCGCGGTTCCTGCCTAAGCCTATGAGCGCACAAGAGAACGTAGTATTGCAAACGACAGCGGTCGCCACAGGGACGGTACGGGTTGGAAGCTATCGTTGAGAAAGCCCCTGTGCTTAATGATGAGGACAGATGCCGCTTGCTGCCGGCTTTGTTGGTATATTGCCCGCCCTGGGTCTTCTGGAGGAGAGCCGAGATGGCGTCCCGCCAGTGCATCTCTCCTGGATAGCAGCAGTAGGATGGTCTTGCGCTGTTGCATTCTTCGGGTAAGCCCCTCTGCATCAGGTATCCCGTGCGCACAGCTCATCTATGTGCGCAGTGTTTTCCTCTCCCCGCCTCTTCGCAAGCAAGTCATCATCGAAGAGCAGCTCGCCTTTCCTTCGGGAACGGCTACGGGCCAGCTCATCTCTGTACTGCACCAGCTTCCTACCCCGGAGGCCAACGTACGGCATCGTCGCGGGTATAATGCTCTCGCGAGCAGCGAAGATGACGAGACGATAGCCTACGCAGCTGAAGCGCAGGAGACGGACATTCTGCGTGCGCCAGAAACTGAGGTAGCAGAGGAGGAAGGGTGGAGTGCCCTCACCTGGAGCTTCGCTGCTTCAGGTATCATGACGGTCGGTCGAACTTCAGTATCGTCAAGTTCTACCCGGTCTCAAACGAAGTCCCAGCTCGCAGCGTACTTCTTCCCTGTGGTATTTTCTATTCCCTTGTTCGGGACGTATCTTGCTTCGGAGTGGCTCTGGACTTTCACACCGAGTCTGTCATACATCGGACAAGGCATCATTATGGGTTTCCCTACAACCCTCAGCATGAATCTGGTGAGTGTGATCGGTCCGCTAGCAAGCCTGTCCTTCTCACCGGGAGCGCTAGGGTATGCTCGTTGGGTGGGGTGTGCTTTCCCCACTCGCCAAGTATTCAGGCTGGGCTCCGGGCCCAGTGGGCGACATGACTGCAGGCTCGCGTGGCTGGATCCTCTGGGTGTCGCTGGCGATCATGTGCTCGGACAGTGTGGTCTCGCTGCTCCCGGTCATCTACGAGATCGTCTATACAAAGCTCTGGAAAGGCGCGCTTGGACTCGGCGACGACGACACGGCGGTTAAGGAGAACAAGGAAGTTGAGACGGAGGATCGACTCGTACCCATGCAGTGGGTCGTATGGGGACTGACCGGCAGCATCATCCTTGGCACGTTGCTGGTATGGCTGGTCTTCGGACACGACGGGATCAAGCCCTGGGCGACTCTCATTGGCTTCATCATGGGAGGCTTGCTCAGCGTCCTGGGGTGAGTCCGCCTCCGACTCGGAGGTCTGTGCAGACCTGACGGAACCCGAATGCTTGTGCCCGCAGTGTACGAGCACTGGGCGAGACGGATCTGAACCCCGTGAGCGGCCTTGGCAAAATTAGCCAGCTCTTCTTCGCGTGGATCCAGCCGGGCAATATCGTCGCCAATATCATTGCTGGCGGAGTAGCTGAAGCCGGCGCGCAGCAGTACGTATCTCCCTTCACTTCCAACTGGCTGGAAGTCCCATAGTGACCGGATGCCGTAGGGCGGGAGATCTTATGCAGGACCTGAAGACGGGCCACCTCATCCGCGCCTCTCCTCGCGCGCAGTTCTTCGGCCAGCTGATAGGGTCGTGTCTGTCGATCGTCGTGACTACGACTGCGTGTACCCTGTATCAGCGCGCGTACGAAATCCCTGGACCCTCGTTCCCCGCACCCACTGCGTATGTGTGGCTAGGTCTCGCGCGACTGCTCCGTACGTGTCTCCTCTGTGCGCTACAGCATGCGTGCTTACGTCCTGATCTGCACAGGCGATGGCGAGCTGCCCGAGAAGAGCGGCGAGTTTATGGTGATGTTCGCGGCCCTGTTCTCGGTGATCGCGGCGATCAAGACGTACTCCGTACGCAGTGGATCGCCTTACGCGAAGTGGATCCCGTCCGGGGTAGCATTCGCCATCGGCTTCCTCAACACGCCCTCGTTCTCGCTCGCTCGGCTGATTGGGGGCATCGTCGAGCACGTCTATTACACCCGTGTCGGGAGGGACAACGGAGGGATCAGGTTGATCATCATTGCGAGCGGATTCGTGCTAGGAGAAGGCGTGGTGAGCGTCATTTCGCTCGTGCTCCGTACTCTTGGCGTCGGGGTCGCGAGCTGTTGGGGATGCGGGCACGGGATGTGTGGAGGATGCCCGGCGTCTTGACGTCCGAGCGCCTGTACGTGTTACCGGTCGCGGGAGAAGATCCGGTACAGAGCGGCAGCCAAGACTCGCATGGGTTGGGCGGGGCTCTTAGACTGTAGAGACGTGTACGAGTACGGTATCAGGTATGAGCGCTGTCAGTTTCCTTGTTATGCAATGCTTTGGGACCTCTCGCAGGGAAATTGCCACGCTCGCCGCGACATGTCCCTCCGCTCTAGCGCAGAATGACTGCGCAGCCGTGCCACTGGACCGGTGTCCAGCGCGTTAGGTTCAATGTGGCAGAACCCCCCTAAAACGACTGGACGTAGTTGTGGAGGCGAAGGCATTCGTGCCTGCGCCTCAAATCTCGAGAACCGAGAGCTGGGGAGTAGGCGCCTATATACGAACACCTGCAGGCCCGCGGACGCCAGGAATGGCAAGGATTGGCCGTCGCCGTCGCATTTGTGAACGCTAAGTGTGCCATTTATCCGCCCTTTGGACGCTCGGTTAGGCCATCAGCCCAGAATGTCGAGGAGGGCCGGATGTTGCGGAGCCTATTATGCGTTTGCATGCAGCCAGCGCCGGTGGTGGGCGGTGTTCAGAGACGGCGCGCCCGAAACGATGGGTTGAGCTAAGCTTGGTGAGTATCGATATATGGCGAAGAGGTCTAAAGCAGCGTACCGAACATCGACACTGTACTCAGTGGCCTTCGACTCATTGCCCTCCTTCCGGGATGACGCTCAGAGTTTGGAGGACCCTTCTATCCAAGGCGTTGCGATAACGCGGAGAACGGCTGAGTCCGTCTTTACGTGGGTATCTCGGTGGCAAACTGACGAGTTCTCACAATAGGACTGCCACCGGGAGCGACTAACATTCCTACGGCGATGCTATATGCCCTGTTCGTCAATAGGATCGTGGCTCTCGGGCGGCGACACTGCGCGTTCGCCAGGAGGACGCTGCGCCAGAGAATAGTCGGGCATCCACTATGTGCTTTGCCCGTCCATCTCGTAAATCCATCATCCGATGGCGCATCGGAATACGTCAAGATATTCGCTAGCGAAGTCCCCCGCTGCGGCGGCATGGGAGGCAATAAACATCTCGGCCTCACGGGTACGCGATGGAGACTACCCCAAAGAATGACTCTCAACGGTGCCCGCTGACCATCCGGACCTTGCGTCTTGCGGAGAAACGACGCTTGGTGAACTACGCTGAGCGTTGGAACGTGTCTTTGCATTCTGACGGCGAAAGGCAAGGCGCGACAGTGGTAAACAGTATGGCCACCGGTAGTCAGCTTGGCGCGCTGAACGAACGCATACATATAATGGAGCCTGCTGGGGTCGCAAGGACGCACCTCACTTTCCCTCACTCATTTCATAGTGCGTGTCCGTACTACCCAGCCTACTAGCTCGTCGGCTCACTGACTTGGGGGGCAGCTTAGTCGTCTACCAGCATCAACATGTCTTCCGGCACTACCCCAGCTTTCGATCCCGCCAATGTCCAGGGCGACATCCTGTAAGTTCATAAGACGTTCAACCGAGCATCATCAAGTCTGACATTCCTCCAAGGGTTGGGCTCCCGAAGAAGAGCCAGCAATACATCATCTTCCGGATCGACGAGAATGTCACGGCGTTCAGGCAGAACCTCGCCAAGCTCATTCCCCTCATCACTACGACCACTCAGGTCATGCAGGACTGGGCCAAGATTGCCGCTAACAAGAAGGCTGCGGAAGAGCAGGGCAAGACCCCGGAGCTCTTGAAGCTCTCAGGCGTGAACATCGCGTTTTCTCATGCTGGCTTGCTGAAGGCCAGTGTTGCTGAGCCTTAGAGATCTGTCCGGCCACTGACACCACATGTCCGACAGCTGGGCATCACTGACGATATCGGAGATACCGCCTTCAAGAACGGACAGTTCAACGATGCCCCCACCCTTGGTGATCAGGGCACCAATGTGAACGGCAAGTTCGTACCGGACTGGATCCCTGCGTTCAAGAGTACTATCCACGGTGTAATCCTCATTTCTGGCGATTCCGACGTCACCATCACGGCCACTCGTCTGGCGATCGAAGCCATCTTCAACTTCGGCGCGCACAATGCCGCTCTACACGAGGTGATCACGCTGAAGGGGACGGTCCGCCCGGGAGCGGAGAAGGGACATGAGCAGTAAGTTGATCTCTATCCAGCAGAGCTTGGAGGATCTGACAGGCGATACAGCTTCGGCTGGCTGGATGGTATCTCACAGCCGGCCGTTCAAGGTATCGATACGAACCCGAACCCTGGACAGGAGACTGTCCGACAAGGCATCATGATTCATGCTCTGTGGTCGCGAAGGTGATTCTGTCACCACTCGTCCTTCCTGGGCGCTGGATGGGAGTTTCCTGGCCCTCCGCTACCTGTTCCAGTTGGTCCCTGACTTCAACTTCTCCTTCCTCGAGAGCAACCCTATCACCTCGACCGGTCTCTCTCCCGCAGAGGGCAGCGAACTGCTCGGCGCGCGCCCCGTGGGACGGTGGAAGAGCGGTAAGTTTGATGTTGAACCGTTCAGCGTCAACCTTGTTCTCAACGCGCGGTACAGGTGCCCCCGTAGACATCACGCCTCTGAAGGATGACCCCGCGTTGGGTGCAGACCCGCTCCGCAACAACAACTTCAGATATGCGTTCCCCGACGACCCAACGACGTCCGATCGGTGCCCCTTCGCAGCGCACACCCGCAAGACGAACCCTCGTGCAGACCTTGAGGACCCGCCTATCAACGCATCCACGGAGAGCCGCCGCATCATCCGACGTGGCGTTCAGTTCGGACCTGAAGTCTCCCCTGCCGAAGCTGCCGCAGGCAAGACTCAGCATGGCCGGTATGTCCTCGGGCACCGTGAGCGTCTTCGTACGGAGCACTTACTTTCACGATCGCAGTGGCCTCATCTTCGCCGCCTACCAGAGCAACATCGTTAACGGCTTCCAATTCATCCAGCACAGTGAGTCGAGCCGTCAGAAGTGGTCTATAGTCAAACAATCCCACTGACTTCACTCTCAGGTTGGGCGAACAATGTCAATTTCCCACCTAAGCAGCCTGTCCCTCCGTCGACTGCTGCTGTTGTCCCCGGATTTGACCCGATCATCGGTCAAGCCTCAGACGTTGCCTCGCGCACGCTTATTGGGACGGACCCGGGCAACGAGGACAGCTCGCTCTCCTTGCCTACGCAGTGGGTCGTCCCGAAGGGTGGAGAATACTTCTTCTCTCCCTCCATCCCTGCTCTGGGTAGCGTCTTTGCGGCGTCTGCCTAGATTCGCTGCTCAGTAGTGGCTGCGTCACCTGACATGGACATCTCGTTGTTGGTACTTACTCGTTTCTCCGATGCTGCGCTTGTGAATCCTCTGTATATGCTGTACCCCGTATATCTTCTGAATTTTGTCAATTTTACAGCGACTGTACATCTGCAACATTTGATCCCTTCATCGTGAACTGTCAGACGAGAGACTTAGTCGCCGCTGATGTCAACGGCTCGGCTGTTCCTTCTTGACTACCTATTCTGGGCATGTTCGCAAACCTGTGCTCACAGAGCGCCCGCAGATGTGTGTCGGTCTTCGACTCCCTCATCTTCAGCTGCGCGTTGCTGAGCATCATGGGTCATCCTACAGCGCCCAGGGAGGCGACCTTCACGGCAGAACAGAACCATATATGCAGAAGCCTTGACTGTCTGTGTCTCCTCTCCGGCATGTTCTGACTCCCGGAGACGAGCTCTCCAACTCGGCCCCCACGGACGCACACAGTTCCTATCGATCTCGCAGGCGAAGCTCTTCATGGGAAATGTGGAGGAACGCTGTATGTGCGGCCATCAGCTTCCTCGTTTTGTATTCCTCGCCCTGCGCAGCCCTCGGCCATGTCGCCCGAGCTTGGGTGTGCTGCGGCAATACCAGAACCGATGCGCTCGCATGCTGCGTTGGGTGCACTACCAAACCGCGACGCTGCGCGCTCAGGTGTCTGGCGCCCCGCCTGATCTCCCATCTGTATACTCTGTGTACTACGTTGACTTCAGAATTCAATGCCCCGTCGTGCGTCTTGGCCGACGTTCTCCATCTAGCTAAGTACCCATCCCAAAGCACCGTGGATGCCTGCCTTCAACTCTCACACGGGCTCATCCACAACTCCAACGCCTCGAATTCGTCCTCCCAGCCATAAGGCGTGGATAGTGGCCCTCGCGGTTGCAACGTTTTGCATCGACGAGGGACATGGTGCAGAATCACCGCTGAGTCATATGTATCGTTCTTGATACTCACCAGATCGACTTGAATCAGCTCACAGACTCAACCTCGGGACTCCCTGCTTGTTGAACCGGTGCAGCGTCAGGGTCTCCATCACATGGCACGCTTCACCCCTTGCATCTTCTCGATCTCCCACCGATGACAGCTCTCTCCCGTTCTGAGATACTGATCAGCACCGCTCAAGAAGATGAGTGCTTCGTTCGATCCTGTGAGCAAGTTCGCCACCGTGCCACGAGGTCATGCTGACAGGGCTTTGATTCACAGATGCAGCAGTGTAGTGCCGGGGGAAAGCTCCCCTGCTGCGATAGCCCTTCAAATAGCACGAATTCCCCGTGGCACAGCTCAGTGTGTGCGCGCTCATTGATTGTTCCATCTCTCAAGCTGGCTTCTATTGAGTACTCTTGAGAACAGAGTTCTCGTCGGACGGCGGAGAGCGGAGTGTACACAGCTCTTCATGTGCCCAACGGCAGTATAAGAACAGCCGCGAGCCTCGTAATTGCGTCTGCATCGACGTGATGAGCACCCCCTCTGGCGCACCTTCCGTAGCTCTTGACGGCATGACCGTTCTCTATCCTTTGCCTCCAGTCCCCGCATTGGACAACACGTTTGGGGCGGTCTTGCTCGGCACCTGCTTCGGTCTCATGTCAGTACATCGTCTTGGCATGACTTCCACTCATTGACGCTGGAATCTTCATCGCAGACTGTACGGACTGACCGCTCATCAGGCTTATCGGTACTTTCGCTTGTATCCTACCGACGTACCCGTTTTGAAAGCTTTGGTATGCAAGCTCTCTCAGGCTTGCATTACGCTCTATGGACTCATCGTGATTGCCCGCGTACGCAGGTTACCGTCCTTGTGTATGGACATCTGACCGCGTTGACTCGCATCCGCCGACTGATATCTCGCTCTTATCAGCTCCTTGGAGACTCTCCATACGGCACTATGCATCCATATGTGGTACGTACGACAGGGGCTTACTGAGTATTCGTGTGGCGCGTAGCGTGCTGAACGAATGCCCAGTTACTATTATCTCACTACAAACTACTTCAACCCGATCGCGCTCCTGAGCGGGGTCTGGTACGTCCTTCACCTTCATGGGTCATCATTTTGTTGACCACCACAACGTTAGGTCCCTGAGAGTAAGGACTTTCCCCATTACATCAGCAAGACGACTCTGTACTGGGCGGCACTGGCGCCCCTGGTTCTGTCCTGGGCATCTGAACATCCTGGCAGGGGCGGCCGCTTGATCGAGCGCTGTTTTTC